>CM066337.1:6202054-6357054 GCA_033807585.1 Hydrophis major
CAGATTGGTAGTAATAGACTTAGTTAACTATCTGGCATAGTACTCTTGTTTTAAATCAAAGTAGCCCATGCTAACTGGGGAACAGGAATTTGTCAATATCTGCACAGCTCCCTTGTGTTTTAGATGGTGTGAGTAAAAACAAAGTATAAAATCTCCTTTGAATTGAGCTTAACTCCTGGTGATTGGGGATATATTCAAGTTGCTTTTAGAAATAGTTTGCCATTGCCTTAAAGAGGGAATTTTCCATTTTTTCAGGATGACAGTTCTGGGATTTCTCAACTACTAATCATTCCAACTCAAATCAGCTTTTAGAGAATGGTCAAAGGCAGCTAAATGTTGCTTCTTCATTTCACATGTTGGAAAGCTTACTCTGCTGTGTTAATAAATGCTCTTGTATGCTCAACCCTGTCCTGAACATAATTCTGACATGCTTATGTTCGTGATTAATGAGCTTTGCACAAACTTCAGAATTCTGTTGACTGTGAGATGTATAAAAATGCTTTTTTTGAGCATCAGTTAATCTTTAATCCAACAGAGGCTAAGACCTGTCATCTTTTTTCTCTTGGAGACATTTTTCTCCTGGATGTATGAAAATCTGGTCTAATGAAATATCTAGTGAACATTCTATTTTATGGACTAGCCCAAGGGAAATCCAGGGGCTAATAGTAAAAATTTGTTTTTTTGTAATATAACTGCAGTTTTGCTGTGCAACCTTCAGCCTTCATTATTGTTGCAATGGATTTAATTTCAGTCATGTATCTCCATCTTCCTTTGGGTTCAGACCTAAAATCTATTTTCTGTGCCAAGTGAGGGTTGGGATAAGCATTTGAAGATGTGTGAGATGTATGTATTTACTCTTTTATTGCCTTGAAGGCTTTTGTATTACTGTAAAAGCTTTTATTGACAGGTGTTTCATTTCATCAAATTCATACACTGTTATTCAGTGCAGAGCTTTATGCTGTACTATTGTGAGTTCAGAAAGAAAAAAAACCATTAGGTCAGAGCCAAATAACAAAGCTGTACACCAGATCCATTCAAAGGACTAAATCGCAGTTTCTTTAACAACAATTTGTGAACCCATTATAGGCGGATGAATTCATGTAACACCCAAAATAAAACCATACATGTCACATTATAAAAGAAGTATGAATATGCAGATTCTCATTCTTGAATTAAAGGTTAAATGTGTAATAGAAAATGGACCAGGCATCAATTACTATCAATTGTTGTCAAATAACTAAGATGAACAAAGAAGACTTTTAAAGTCAATAGGAATGGATTGGTAAGGTAAGAACATTTTCACTTTAGCTACTTGAAAGCAATAGGATCTTTGCAGAATCTAATTTCATGAGACAGATAAATCTGGGCAAAATAATTGTTTGAATGTTCCTTCTAATTAAGGAAATCTGACCTGTTTTCATTCTAATTGATAAGGAATAATTGCAAAGGGAAGGGTAATATTTTTCCCGAGTGGCCCCATCTGCCTCCCCTGACCTATTTTCTGCAATCTGTCCTACATAAATCATTGTTTTTGAGTTTGCTCTGGAGATTCTCTCTCAGCTGCAGTCATTATTTCAGGATTTAGCTGGGGGGGGGGGGGCTCTCTTAATCAAATCTCAGCCTGAGGAATGGGGATGATGGATCTTATTTGCATATGACCATAACACCATATAATTCTCGCATGGCAAATACCTTAACCCCTCCATTATCAGGAACATAGGCATCAAGAGTTCACCGTCCAGATCAAGGGCCAACATGTTCTTAAGCCAATAAATGGTGTTCTTGCAGTTTTTTTGTTGTTGCGATTCTGACTACTTGAAATGTTTATTATAAAACATTAAATAAAAGAAAGATGTTAGTGGAACTGCAAATTAGAAAAATAGAAAGAATAGCAGTTCCACCAACATCTTTGGTGTTTCCACCAATCGCTCTATCAAAGAACTTGTATCCCATCACAGTAGATAAAGCCCAGGGGACTTTTTCTGGTGCTATTTATATGTTTGCAAGCATTCTATTTTTCATTAATACTAAATTTTAGGGACTTAAATGTTCATGACTTACCATCTAATTGGTTCAGAAACTTAACTGTGATAGTCACATCACCAATTGAGAAACAAGGGTGAACTTCAACTCCATACTCTCATTTAACTTTCAAAGCTGTGGTAGTTTTGTCTAGTGGTTAGGCATCAGGTTGGAACAGGGGTCCCCAAACTTGGCAACTTTTAAGACTTGTGGACTTCAATTCCCAGAATTCATAGCTGGCTGGAGAATTCTGGGAGTTGAAGTCAACAAATCTTCAAGTTGCCAAGTTTGGAGGCCTCTGGGTTTGAAACTGAGAGACCATGAGTTCGAGTCCTGCCTTAGGCATGAATGCCAACTGGCTGACTTTGGGCCAGTCACTTTCTATCAGCCCAACTCACTTCACAGGATGGTTGTTGTGGGGTAAAACAGGAGGAGGAGGAAGATGGGTTGGGTATGTTCACTGCCTTGAGTTATTTGTAAAAATAAGGAGAGGGCCAATAAAACCAGCAGTAATTTAAAAAGACAAAAGAGGATAGGGAAGTGGTGTGTGTCAGGATGAAATACTTGGACGAAAGGCATTTTAACTCCTGAACTCCATATTTATTTGGGGAGAAGGGGGTGGAGATAGGATTATATTTTAGAAGACCAGATAACAGATAATCAGAGTTGGAAGGGATCTTGTAGGTCATCTTGTCCACCCCCCCTGCCCAAGCGGGAGACCCTACACCATTTCTGACAAATGGCAGTCCAATCTCTTCTTGAAAGTCTCAAGTGATGATGCTCCCACAACTTCCGAGGGCAACTTCTGTTCCATGAGTTGATTGTTCTCCCTGTCAGAAAGTTTCTCCTTATTTCCAGGTTGAATCTCTCCTTGTTTGGTTTCCATCCATTATTCCTTGTCCGGCCTTCGGGTGCCTTGGAAAATAGCTTGACCCCCTCCTTCTCTCTGGGGCAGCCCCTCAAATATTGGAAGATTGCTCTCCTGTCTCCCCTGGTCCTTCTCTTCACTAAACAAACCAGGCCCAGTTCCTGCAACTGTTCATAGTATGTTTTAGCCTCCAGTCCCCTCATCCTCCTGGTTGCTCTTCTCTGCACATTTTTTTTAGAGTCTCAACATCTTTTTTATAGTGTGGTGAACAAAACTGGATGCAGGACTCCAGGTGTGGTCCAGGGTGGGTTCCTTCCTTCCTTCCTTCCTTCCTTCCTTCCTTCCTTCCTTCCTTCCTTCCTTCCTTCCTTCCTTACTTTTTCTTTCTTTCTGTAATGCCCTTTCAAATCCAGTTAGAAATCTAACTGAGATTCAGCTCAGCTCCAGCTCAGTCTGCCAAGCGGGTCTTCGGCTCCCACGGAAGGGCCAACCCGAAGCCACGGACCCCGGACACGCTTTGGAAGAAACGCTTGGAAGCACCTCCACGTTTTCTCCTCTTGCCATGACACCGGGAGAAGAAAACCCGGGGGGGGGGGGGAAGATGCTGCTCCTTGCAGAAACCCCAACAGGTGCCAGCGCAGCCTGGGCTGCATCCCGCGCCAGAGGAGAAGCAGCTACCCAGCGAGAGCCGGCCACCCAGTCCAGCCCGCTCGGTGCAGGAGGGCAGACGGTAGCGGCAACCGGCTCCCCCTACCCCACAACAACACTCCGAGAAGCGTCGCCATGGCAACCGCCGCCTCGAACTACGCGCCCCATAGTGCCCGGAGGCGCGACTGAGGCTGCGCGGCGGCGGCGCCTGGGTTTGGCCAACGCGCCTTGCCTCTTCTCTTGGACAGCGCTTTTGGCTTGGCTCGGCTGGAGCGCGCGGAGAAAGGACCGGAGGAAGAAAGGACCAGGGCGAGGGGTGAGGGCGAAGGGGGCCCCGGCCAGGGAGGCGGCGGCGGCGGTGCCTGGGGAGGTAAACCCTGCGATCGCCCCTTACCTTCCCCGTTGCGCTTGGCTCCTTGCCTGCTGCCGCCCTCCGATCTGCAAGCAAGGATGCTGCTGCTGCAGCGGGGAGGAAGGCGAGGCGAGGGCATCCCGTGCCAGCCAGCCTGGAGGGAGCGCTTGCAAGGGAGCCCAACGGATGCTCCGCTGCCCGGACCGTTTGCTGTTGTCCGGAGATGGGCAGACAAGCGATGGGTGGTGGTTACGGGTGGGGGGGTGGGGGGGGAAGAGACCTATTGGAGGATCCGCCCCGATTTTGGCAAGAATCGCGTCCAATGTTGGGAAAATGAGCCTTTTTAATCTTACCAATTCCTGAAAGCTTGAATGGAAGGGGACGGAATGGGAAGAGAAGGAAGCCAGTGCACACTTCTTCCGAGTTGGCCCCCTCCTATGCGGCTTGCTGGGTGGTTCTTTTTTGGAGGGGTTGGAGGGAGAAGGCGAGAGGAGAGGTAGGTGCCTTTGGTTTTAGTTGCAGAGACCTAGGTTTGGGCAATGGCTTACAATCGATCCAGCCCGACTGCGATTCTCCGGGAAACGAGTGTGGAATGCAGAAGAGAAATCCTTCCCATCATCCCCAATCCCTTGGGAGGGAGAGAAGAGTGGGGGAAGAAACGATTTTATTTCACCCCAAGGGATCCTTTGGCAATGGATCTCAGATGCTCCCCACTGCAGGAAACATGTCCCTTTGTGCAGGGTTCTCGACTTGAAGCCATTCTGTGAAAACCCTTGTGGTTTTTCAAAGGTGCTCTTGCTTCCTTAGAAAGCGGGGGTTAAGATGGCAGCCAAGGTTTGTCTTTTGGGGTTGGTTTCAGCAGATGGACAGAGCCTACAGCTCGCCCTGTCCCGTATCTCTGAACCACAAGGCTTCAAACCCCTTAGAAATCAGGAACTGTAGTGAGTGAAGTGACTTCATGTGCCGATCAGAGGAATTTGGTTCCTAGATGAGGTCATGGAGTTAAGTCAAAATAAATTTAATATTCCATAGCCCTCTTCAGGCTATGAAAATGAGGTTTTTCCACCCCTAGGATTGTTCCCAAATTGTGTCTTGGCTTGTCATTTAACACAGATGCCTTCTTTGGAATCTCTTTCTCTTTACATCTGGAATTCACACCACTTGCTGACCAGGGTTTGCTTTGGATTCAACTGTGGGTATGCTTGTAAAATAAGGGCTGACTATTTATTGTGGTTCGTTAAGTCATTTTGAAACAATCCGGGGCAGGCTAGAGTGAATGATCCCAGTTTGTGTATAGAGAATGAAGGAGAAAAGGAGAAAAGTTGGTATATGTCAGGGGGTCTCCAAACTTGGCAACTTTAAGACTTGTGGACTTCAACTCCCAGAATTCCTCAGGCAGCTATGGTGGGAGTTGAAGCCCACAAGTCTTAAAGTTGCCAAGTTTGGAGACTTCTGGTATATGTAATTCTTTATAAATTGGGTGTCCTTAAAAAAAAAATCAATTTTCTTTAAAAAAATAATAATTTCAGTTTTTGTCTCATATTACTTGTTTAGCATTTAACCAACCAGAGAATTCGGTTAAAATGCTTGTTTTAAAACACAAAAGGTTCAAAGGGACTCACTTGTTGGAAAATTGGGTTGCCTTTCTTGTGCTGCCACTTCCTTTCTAAATCCACAGAATGACAGCCCCTCCTTGTGATCCAGCTGCAGTTTGTGTAATCAGTGCATTTTAAGAGCAAGGTGAGCCACCATGCCAGATGTCGCTGCCAAAATAAGCATGTCCAAAGAAAACTTGAAAAGCTTAAATTAAGAGAGATTTAAAAAGAAAAACTAAATCCTGGGAATCTGGACTGGGAAGCATACATTGCCTGCATAGCTGATTATAACCCTCATTTTGGTTGAATAGCGCAGTGTCGGTGCAGTTGTCAGAGGGTTTCAATTCAATGTGTGGAGTGTGAAGGATGTGCGTTTGTGTTTGTTTTCATGGTCATGATGTGCACTGAAGATGGTGCTTGATTTCATTGTACGAGGTGCAATGACAAGAAAATAAACTAAACTAGAAAAAGGTCCAATAGCAGCTCGTGTTGATCAATCTATCAATCATACCTCAAGAGTTCCATGGAATTGATTGGAAGATGGATTGATGTGGCCATTTTGTGAGCAATAGATATGCTTCCCAACACATCTTCTTCCCTACTTATGGCTCTGTCTGCTGTCCTTATTTCCTAACTTTTGAAGGTAAAACTAGCTTTTTCACAGTAGTTGCAAATCAATATGGAAAACTCAAGCCACAAATAATCAGGGCTATCCGCAGGGCATGTGGCAGCCACGTGGGGTCTAATCAACATTCTACAGGTAGTCCTTGACTTACAATATTTCGCTTGGTGACTGTTTGAAGTTACAACGGCACTGGAAAAAGTGACTTGGGACCATTTTTCACCCTTATGACCGTTGCAGCATTCTCATGGTCATGTGATTTTACATTCGAAGCTTGACAACTGACTCACATTTATGATGGGTGCAGGGGTCCCGGGAATCCCCTTTTGTGACCTTCTGACTCGCTTAACAACCGGGTTACTAATTTAACAACTGCAGCAATTCACTTAACCAACCTGGTAAGAAAAGTTGTAACATGGGGCAAAATTCATTTAACAAATTTCTCATTTAAGCAACATAATTTTGGGGCTCAATTATGGTCGTAGGTTGAGGACTAGCTGGACTTTTTTTTTAATGTGTGCCACGCCTGAGAAGTAGGCAAAGCTTCAACCGCATCGTTGCAGCCATCATCCTGACTTTTCTCACCACACCCTGAAGACAACCTGAAAATAACCACAAATGTCCATTGTTTATGATGCTGGGTTGGTTATGATGGCTTGGAATATTAACAGCTGCAAGGATTTCATAAACACAACTCTGGAAAGAAAAAGGGGTTCCCACCAGAAGGCATGGTTATAAAAAAAATAATAGATTGTATAGAAATGGACAGGCTAATGATGAAAATAAAAGACAGAGAAGATTCAATTTGCTATAGGGCCTGGGATGCCTGGTATGAGTGGTTTAGAAATAAAAATAAAATAAAATGGCAATTAGGAAAAGAATGAGGGAATATGTAAATATGTAAATATACCATAGAGAAGATTGATGTGTAAGGATAAAAGATCTTGATTTATAGCAAAAGTAAGATGTAATGGTAAAGGAATAAGTAAATACATATACTGAAAAATGTAAGGAGATACGAAAGATGTCTTGATGTTGATAACAATGTATACATTTTTATTTTATGTTTTTTAAAATTTGAAAAATTAATAAAATTTATTAAAATAACAAATGTTGCTTCAGAGGAAAGGACTAGAGACAATGGCTTAGAATTGGAAAAATGACTATTTTAGCTAAATAATAGAAAAATGCAGTCAAAGAGTAAAAATAGTTCAGCGCAGAAATGAAGTGCTTTGGGAAACAGTCTGTCCAAATAGTTGAGAGGGAGTTAAGCAGAATTTGTCTTTCTATAGGAAAAGCCATTGTGGCAAGATTTCTGCATAGCAGTGAGTTAGAATAGACAGCCTCTAAAATCTCTTCTGATTCTAAAATCGAAAGATTTGAGAGTGGTAGAATTGGTGTGTGTGTGTGTGTGTGTGTGAGAATCACAGTGTGTGTGTGTGTGTAGAGAATCACAACTACTAGTGCCCTCTATTCTTCAAGATGTGGCTTTTCATTCTTTATAGAGCCACTCTTGGTTCCCATGAAATGTTATCTCTGAAAAAAAGAAAGAAATGTGTCCAAAACAACACGATGGAAATTTTCTCCTGGAAGAATTCAAAGAAGCGATTATCAGTTTATGACCTCGGTGAAACTGTAGATAGAGTTTGCTGCTTTCTGAAGCAGGAATTCTTTTTGAAGAGAAACATTTTATGGAAGGAGCATCTATAGTAGAAGAGAAAGGCCTGAAAAGACCAATTTACATGGGACAGAAAAATTGCTTTGTATGAAATATTAAGTATATTCAGTATGCTCCCCTGATTGTTTCTCTTGGTTTCTTTCTTTACAACAATCTTGTAAGGCAGGGGTCTCCAACCTTGGCTCCTGGAAGCTTTGCTGGCTGTGGAACTCTGGGAGTTGAAGTCCGCCAGGCTTCCAGGAGCCAAGGTTGGAGACCCCTGTTGTAAGGCAAGTGATCAGGAATAAGTGATTGATCCAAAGTTATCCATTGAGTGAGGATTTGAACCTATGCACGCAGCCCAATTGTGACCCAGCTTGAACCCAGCTTCTCAACTCTGGTTTGAGAGTTTGGAATGCCCAGTCTCCTGAACTAGCCTGCAGACATATGTGGAAGAGGATACATCAAGATAGAGAAGGCTGGTTTTATTATCAGTCGGCTGTGACTTTCTTCATATACTTTGGGACTGATTAGGAATTGAGTTTTTAGAGGATGCTAAATAGTAACTTCCAGCAATTCTCTTCATTGCACCTGCTGGCCAGGTCACCTATGAATTGCTGTTGGGGATTATCTAGAAGGCCACAAGTTTGGTGCACCTCAACCATCCACCTGTAATCTGGTTGGATGGCTTCGGATGTTGAGATGCCAGTTCTGGGAGGTTCGCAGAAAAACATCTCGTTTTCTTTTGGTTATTTTTCCAGATTTCCATAAAGACAATAGTCCTCATTGCAACTGGGCTAAAGCAAAGAGTAAATGAAGGTTGTTTCTGTTGACAGACCACTCCCATTAAATGTTATTCTTGTCTAGTTACGTATCTTTTTTTTTTTGTGCCCAGCAAAGTGGGATATTTTCCTTCTTTCCTCGCACTATGAAACTCTTTAATCTTCTCTAGATCAAAGCAGGAGTAAGTTTGACATGCATAAAGAGTTGCACAATTATATCAAATGACCAGAAAGGCATCTATTGAACACGACAAAGATTGATTGGTTTCTTTTCATGGAATAGAGTTCTTCATGTTTAAACAATTTTTAGTGAGAAGAAAAAATTAAGCCCAATAAAGTTGCTTTTCAAGACCGTACTGAAAAACAGAATTGATGTATCCCAATGGGAACTTTTCAAATTGAGCAGCAAGAGTCGTTCTTTGAGCCAATTTTTAACTCCCTCCAAGAAGGGTTGATATATGAATTGTTCTCAGGATGACTCTAGGACAGAAGCATTGTGGGAATTTTAAAGTATGTCTTTATTTTGAGTCATCTATGTTTCCTGGGAGTGTTGACGTGTGAGCTCTAACCTATTGTTGACATTCAAGTAGTAGTCCAAGAATGACATATAGTACAACGGGATCTCCACATAATTTAAGAAATCATGTGTTCCAACCCTCACAGTACAATCACATTACTAGATGAGATCATGAAGTTAAGTCAGAGTGAAGGTAACATTTCATGCTTTTATTCAGAATATAAGAATGTTTTTACCCCCCTGGGAGGGAAACATTTTTGAGAAGCAAGGACAAAGCAAGCAACTGATCCCAATTGTAAACACAACTTTCTGTCTTTCTGTATGAATTGATCATACTTCTTGTCTCACTGTAAGGATTTAGAAATTAATTAATAACCTTATGTGTCATTCTGTGTGCAGACCTTAATAAATGAATCCAATGGGTAAACAGCCCTGTAAACTTGAATGCACAAACACAAAATAGTTTCCAGGTCAGCAAATATTTTCTATCTTTTGCTGAAATGGAGAAACTAACTTTGAGAAAAGTGTGGGAAGAAATTCTCCTGGGTAAATCTCATTCTTTCCAGTTCCACACATGCAGGCATTGCACAGGAGATGAAGACCCTTCGGCTCTGGGAATGGTTGTGATTGGGCCATGGGACAACCCAGTACCCAAGTTATGCCAAGTCAAAAGACAAACAAAGAGGCAGGGCCAGGAAAAAAAAGATAAAAGAATATATCTGAACACAGACTGGCTATATTGATAAAATAAATGCTCCTTTTCTTTGACAATGGATAACTAAGGTGGGTGGAGCTAGCCTATGACTTGTGAGAACTTAATGAGCTGTTGCTAATAATTTCTAGAGGAGTGCTAGAAGAATTACAACAAACTAATATTTGGGAAGTACTTGTAATAGTTAACAGCACCAAGCAGATGTTAAAATTATGTTTTGTATTGTAAATCATACCATATAAAACATCGCCAATAAGTTATTTCTGCAATGTTTATAAATTAGCAGAGAGAACTAACCATCTCTCCTTTTTCCAGGAATCCAGAAGAGTGTCTTGTGAATGATTGACAGGTAAACGACAAAGGACGTGATTGAGAGACCATGTCAGTGCCATTCCGGAAAGAGTTGGAGAAATACAAAAATATCAATGAAGATGAAATTCTGAACAAACTCTCTGAGGATGAACTAAAACAGCTAGAGAATGTCCTTGACGACTTAGATCCAGAGGTACGTTCTAAACAATGAAACCAAATTTCCGATGTTCAAAATTAGCCCCTTAAATGTTTATAATGCCTGAAGGTATAAAGATACAAGCTAGATTCATGGTTCTTTTTAACGGTACCCACAATGTCTGTCACAGCGAACCACAATCCACTGTACATAATGCCCAAGTTCACAAGACTAGGATAAACAATCCAAATGGGAGGTCTTCAACTCCATGTGGCCTGTGATAATAATAGATTGTGGAATTTACAGTCATTCAGAAGGAACAAAGAGGTCTATTATGGAACCCATATCATGTATTTGATATTAACACAATTGAAAAAGTCCAGAAATATTTCACTAGAAGAGTTCTCCGCTCCTCTACTCCTTGCAGAATACCTTTTGCCACCAGACTTGAAACTCTAGACCAGGGGTAAGGAACGTTGGCTCTTTTATCACTTATGGACTTCAACTCCCAGAATTCCTGAGGGAGCCATAAAAGGTTCCCCATCCCTGGCCTACTGGTTTTTTCAGTTGTGAGGGAAATCAATTTTTGACTTGAATGGGACTGTTTAATATACAAATGTAGGACATACAAAGAATATATATAAAAATATGTCCTACGTTTGTATATTAAACAGTCCCATTCAAGTCAAAAATTGATTTCCCTCACAACTGAAAAAACCAGTAGGCCAGGGATGGAGAACCTTTTATGGCTCACTCAGGAATTCTGGGAGTTGAAGTCCGTAAGTGATAAAAGAGCCAACGTTCCTTACCCCTGCTCTAGACCTAGAAAACACAAACTACGCTGCCTCCAGTCCGATCTAAATATAGTATATAAAATCATACATTGCAATGTCCTACTTGCAAATGAATACTTCAGCTTCAATCATAACAATACAAGAGCAAACAATAGATACAAACTCAAGGTTAACCGAACCAAACTTGATTGCAGGAAATACAATTTCAGCAACAGAGTGGTCAATGTTTGGAATACTCGACCTGACTCTGTGGTTTCTTCCCCAAATTCCAAAAACTTTAACCTTAGACTGTCTACTATTGACCTCACCCCCTTCCTAAGAGACCTGTAGGGGGTGTACATAAGTGCACCAACGTGCCTACCGTCCCTGTCCTATTGTTTCTTTTTATTTTTCTTATAAGTATCTATCTCATGTATTCAAAACTATGTTTATTCTTATACCCGTATCTTGTAAGCGATTGACAAATCAATAAAATACTAAAAAAAAAATACAAAATACTATTGCTAATATTTGAAGTGATTCATGAAGCAGCAGAAGATGATAGCCTAGAGCAGGGGTCTCCAACCTTGGCTCCTGGAAGCCTGGCGGACTTCAACTCCCAGAGTTCCACAGCCAGCAAAGCTGGCTGTGGAATTCTGGGAGTTGAAGTCCGCCAGGCTTCCAGGAGCCAAGGTTGGAGACCCCTGGCCTAGAGGTATATATTGAGAGTGTGATGGTGGGATAAGGCTGCAGTTTAACGTCTGCTAGATCTGTGTGTGCTTTGAAAATGATTCAGAAGTGCTTCATAGGGTATAGAGAGAAGCATCTTTAGTCATTCAACGGATCTATTTTTTTTCAGACTTCCACTCGTCAGAAAAAAAAATGGTGAATATGAATAGCTCTCTTCAGTTCTGAAGCACTTTTTTTTCCAAATCAGTTTTGTAGTGTGTACAGCAGGGGTGTCAAACTTAAGGCCCGCAGGCCAAGTGCTTAGATCTGGTCCACAGGGCTGCCTTGGAAACAGCGAAAGACCTGCCCATGGTGCCTCTGCCAGCGAAAATGGAGCCTGGGAGGGTGAGTGTGTGTGCTGGCAGAGGGATTGTTTTGACCCAAACCTTATTCCAAGGAAACAAACATGAAGCAGAGGTAACAGAAAAACCTTTTAATGATTCTTTACAAATTCCGTTCCTTCCCGGTTAAAAGGCTGTTTCAAACTAATTGTCTCTGATAAGAACGAGCCTTGCCAAGGTGGTGCAAGGCTGCCAAGAACATTAGATAAAGTTACTAAGATATATTTCAAACACAAAGAGTCTCCCAAACACCAACCAAGATATTCTGAACGTCCACAAGGCTTGAGTGCAAAAACTTCTTTGCTTCCTGCAAAGAACTCTGGTTTCTCAGCTGGCTTTTATCTCTTGAGGGAGGGGCCATTACCTTGCAGCCTTACTCCCAAGTCACCAGTGCTGCTGCAGCTGCTCTTTCCTGCAAGCAGCCCTGCGTGCACACGCACTAACACAGGCTCCTCAGTGACTTCTTCATCACTCCTGCCAGCCTCCACAATCTCTGAAGACAGCATTCCACTCCCTGTTGGTCCTGGCCCCATTCCTGCATCACACGCAGACCCCTCATCTGAGTCCTTGCTCTTCGAGACCTCAGCTGTCCTCACCTGCTGCCGGCGAACCACAACAGGGCTGCAGGAGGCTGTTGTGGCTGAAAACGGAGCTCGGGAGCCCTTTTTCTCTGGCAGAGCACTCGGGCCACTTGACATCGAGCTGGCCACGCCCATCCCAGCCACCTGGGGTCAAACACAATCCTGATGTGGTGCTCAATGAAATCAAGTTTGACACCCTTGGTGTACAGCATGTACTACTTTTTCCTTACAAGGGCCGCAAATGCAATGCAATTTCTGAGGAAAAAAAGAGAGAGAGATCCTTACTGGCAGCTGCCATTTGTGTGCCTATGTGTTTTGTTCGGTAGGGGATGCCGCAATGGTTGTAAACGCGAGGACACTTTGTTGAGTGCCATTGTAAGTTTGAAGCAGGGGTGGGATTCAAATTTTTAACAACCGGTTCTGTGGGCATGGCTTAGTTGGTGGGTGTGGCTTCGTGGTAACGTGACTGGCTGGTCGTGGCCAACTCAACATCACTCACATCGAGGCACGCGTCTCCTCACCTGGCTTCTCATGACTGTGGGGATGCTGCAACAGTCCTAAATGTGAAAAATGGTCATAAGTCACTTTTTTCAGTGCCATTGTAACTTTGAATGGTCACCACGCACAAGCAAAGTACCAGCAAAGGAGGGGGAAAAAAACTCCAGAGACGTTCCAGAGACAGGAAGTCTAGTCCTGCCAAGAATGTAATAAGGTTAACGGAGAGGCAGTTTCTGTAAGCAACACCAGAATGTTTCCTTCCTGCCTTCCTTACAGGATTAGGCCAGTAATTTCTTCTAACAATCGGTTCTCTGAGCTGCTTAGAATGTTAACAACTGGTTCTAGCGAATAGGTGTGAACTGGTAGAATCCCACCCCTGGTTTGAAGGGTCGCTAAACAAATGTTTAACGTCGAGGACTATCCGTATCCTTTTACGATTCTCTTTGCTCTGAAGCAGGTGTGCACATCAGCTAGATGTCACCTGAAAAGAAGTCGTGGAAATGTTCAACTCTTCCTGACTAAATAATTCCTTCTGTTTCTCACCGTGGCAGAATGCCCTTCTACCAGCAGGTTTTCGACAGAAAGATCAGACCAGTAAACCTGCCACGGGACCTTTCGATAGAGAACGACTATTGTCCTACTTGGAGAAACAAGCCTTGGAGCACCAAGACAGACCAGATATTGTACCTTTTACTGGAGAAAAGAAAGGTAAGTTCCTGGCTGCAACGAATAAAGCAAGGGAGATTCTACAGTTACCTTGCTGCCTCCCCGCAACATGGCAGACAAACATCTATGCAAATTGCAAGGGAATAAATTTGCAATTCGTGTAAACACCTTCTCTTACCCTAAATTATTATCATTATATAATCAAATTCAATATGAAAAGGTATGTAACAATTAAATTTTTACATCACCTGTCTTCTAGCAATTCCGGGCAGTTTACAATTGTTAAAAGCATTTAAGAACAAAAATCAATATCAAAAAAAAAAAAAAAAAAGCACAAAAGCAACAAGTTGTTGCTATTAGAACTTGCTGGTTTTGCTCATGCCCTTGATCAAAATCTTTTTTTATCCTTATTTCCTGGATTCTATTTTAATATTCAATATCAAGGGTGCATACCGTGACTCGCAAGGCATACAGGACCTCTGAGTGATCCATATTGGCTCGCTAGGATTTAAATAAATTTGCCAGTTGGCTTCTCAAAGTATTCCTGTAACTTCTAATCTTAGGAATCATGTTGTTCTGATCCATATTTTTCAACTTTGATGGTTCTCATTCAGGAAAAAGATGTTGTTTCTAGCCAAAGGCTAGGAATTTTGGGACCTGTTGCACCGGTCTAATTGCAAAGTGTCTGGTTGAAGAAGGCTGATGTACAGGATTCTCTCACTGAAGAGTTAAATGGGAACTTTCTTTGTCTCTTTCCATTGAAAAGAGAACAGCAACAGGAAACTCCACCCAGGATTAACTCACCCCAACAGCATGTAGTAATTAGTTGCTAAATGTTTTAATGGCACTGATCAAAAAATGGTAGGCGAGGAGTTGAGAAACATCACTTCTACAAAAGGAAATAGTGTGGGAGTTTTAAAATTCCAATATGTTTTGTTGTGGTTTAGATAGATAGATAGATTGATAATAGATAGATAGATAGATAGATAGATAGATAGATAGATAGATAGATAGATAGATAGATAGATAGATAGATAGATAGACAGACAGACAGACAGGTAGGTAGGTAGAGATAGAGAGATAGTGATAGAAGGATGAAGGGAATAGATAGATAGATAGATAGATAGATAGATAGATAGATAGATAGATAGATAGATAGATAGGCAGACAGACAGACAGATAGGTAGGTAGAGATAGAGAGATAGTGATAGAAGGATGAAGGGAATAGATAGATAGATAGATAGATAGATAGATAGATAGATAGATAGATAGATAGATAGCATAGCCATTAATTTGCATTTCAGCTGAAGTTGGTAGAAAGCTTTTACTAAGTTGTATAAAATATACTCCATTGAATTTCGCGAAAGGAGCATATGTTTGCATTTTACAATAGTAATGTATTAGCAGCAGCGTAACTAGGTTGAGAAATGCTAATGTCTGTAAGTGAATGGCCAAATACTACTTAGCTTAAATATCCTGGCTCCTATCTGCCTAGGAAAGTTGTTTCCATCAGCTTTCCCCCCCATGATTACGGTATTCCTTTCATTAGCATGGAAAGTCTCTAGCGAAGAGGAGGGATATCAACTACTCTTCAACCACTTCTGAAGCTGGGCGACCTTGAAAGGGTTCAAGAAATATGAGTAAAACTTTCCTCCTGCTTTGCAGTTCATTCTACAGCCCCTGCCTCATTAGGGACACTCCAAATTAGAAGAAAAGAGCAGCCGCCTAAGTCTTGGCTAAGAGGAAGCCTCCTTGGGGTGGAAATAGAACAAATGTTCCTAGATTCACCTGAAATGTCCTTCAAATTAGCGGGATCCCAGATGAAGCAAGGGCACCTTCGCACGATATTCTGTATTTACTTCCCCAAGTCTCTGAAGCAGTTTGAAAGCAATGGGCAATTGTCTTTATTTCTGCTAACCTGAACTACTGAGGGCTTTGGTGTTTCAAGATTTCTGCATCTCTAAGCCTTTATATTCTCATAATGTCAGCAGTGCTGGGGAGCTGCTTTGATTTATTTTCAGGTCAGCAGAAGTGTGTTTGCAACAGCTACCGTGTTTCTCCAACAATACGACCTCCCCCAATAGGAAGACCCAGCATGTTTTCTAGGCATAAAATGAAATTAAGCCCCTCCCCCCAAATTTAGTCCTATTTTAAAACATGCAAAATGGGGTGAAGGGGGGACGACTTGCTGTTAGGAGCACCCCGCGTGCAGCAATTCCTCACCACCAGCTGCTCCTTATGGGCGATCATGGCAGAGCACAGAGAGCTCCCTACTCCTGCCAAGCACCTTTGCGGCAGACCCAAGACCTTCAACGCCTGCCGCTGTTGACTTCCCTTCTGCCCATGCCGCCACCATGTTTGGAGCTGCCACTTCCACATTTGGAGCACCACTGCTGTTTGGAGCACTGCTGCCGTTCGGAGCTGCCACTTCCACGTTTGGAGTGCTGCCGCTGTTTGGAGCACTGCTGCTGTTTGGAGCTGCTGCTTCTGCGTTTGGAGCTACCGCTGCATTTGGAGCTGCCGCTTCCGTGTTTGGAGCACTGCCGCTGTTTGGAGCACCACCGCCACTCCAAACACGGCGGCAGCTCCAAACGCGGAAGTGGCAGCTCCAAACCTGATGGTGGTTCTCCAAATGGCGGCGGCACTCCAAACACGGAAGCGGCAGCTCCAAACGTGGCGGCGGAATGGGCAGAAGGGAAAGCAACAGTGGCGGGTGCCAAAGGTCTTGGGTCTGTAGCAAAGGTGTTTGGTGGGAGTAGGGAGCTCTCTGCACTTCGCCATGATCACCCATTAGGAGCGGCTGGTGGCGAGGCTGCCCGGGGGGCGCTCTAGATGAGGATGCAAGGGGGGGAATTAAGTCACCCCCGAAAAGACGGCCTAGCCATTTTTTCAGAGCTCATAAAAATATAAGACCCGGCCTTATTTTATGAGAAACATGGTAGGTTGTGAATTTTTTTTTGTTTTTAGTTACTAGAGTTTTATTTCCACATCAGAGGGAATTCTAACCTTCCACCACAATTAACAACTTTTAAGCTTCATATCTTTGAAAGGGGAACATTGGCTTCATGGCCTTATAGCTCCTCAGACAACTGAAAGTCAGATGGATGAAATGTTGCCCAGATTAATTTTGTCTTCAACATCTTAAAACTGTCCTGCAAAGTCCCCAAGTGGGCATTTCCCCCCCCGTCCTCTCCTTTTCATCTTCTCTTTTTGTATACTGTAGCTTTGAAAGGATTTTTGTACTGCATGACAGGAGCAACGGTGCCGAGTCTGTTGTGTGTGTTCAGGTTGACAAAACTTTGGGGAGCGAAAAGAATAGCAGTGAGAGCAAGTCGGGAGATAACGAGATCGCCTGGCTTGCATAAATCTCCTTAGGTTCTCTCCATTTCACATGAAAAGAATGAATAGGAAAACAACAATCCCCACAATAGCTTGACGTGATGCCATGGACTTGTCCCTGTGGAAGAAAGTACAGCACATTGGAGGGAAACTGACAAAATGCTAGCCAATTTCACCCGTCCTTCTTTTGCCTGTGGACTACAGGGGTGGGTGGGTTGGGGAGAAGCTGTCAGTTATCCAGCCAATACATTCTTTGCAGAAACTGAAGCCAGAGGGAGAGAGAAAGCAAGAGGTCCCTTTAATGGGGAAAGTAAGCCATGACATCTGAAAACAAGCCAGCCCTAACTCTGCAACGATTTTAATAAGCCAGTAGCTGAGTTACATGGACTGAGTTCTCCAATCTTGCTGATCTTGTGGAGACAGAGAAAAGCAGACCTGCTTACCAAGTAACGCAGAATCGTTTTCTCGAAGAAGCCCAAAGGGAATAGCATCTAGCTCCTTTATGCCTGGTGATCAGAGTTTCCCCCCTGCAATATTTGTCTTCCTAATCCAGCTTGTTTTCAAGTTTCCATCTCATCTTTTTTTTTTTTTTGAGAGTCCAAGGACAATATTTGAGAGTCCAAGGACAATATTTGACAATATTTAAAAGGGTGGGGTGGGGTGGGGGTCAAAGCTGTTCTCCAAAGCACTAGAAGGCAGGATAAGAAGCAACTGGATAGAACCTAGTCAAGGAAAGAACCAGGCTAGAACTAAGGAAAAATTGCTGACAGTTAGAACAATAATTCAGTGAAACGACATGCCTTTAGAAGTTGTGAATGCTCCAAACACTGGAGATGGGACAGCCATTTGTCCGAAATGGCATATAGGGTTTCCTGCTCAAGTATGGGGTTGGACTAGAAGACCTCCAAGGTCCCTCCCAATTCTGTTATTCTCACAGGCATTCTAAAACTGGGGCCCTGCAAAACTCGGCCATGTTGGGATAACCCTTTGCAGCCCCAGTGAGCCTGGAGGGAAAAACCGCCAAGCTGTTATGTAAGATGAGCTTGCTTGATTTAAACCTGCAAAACTCACTAAGATACTTGCATAAGAATAAGTCACGATGTTGGCAGGACATCCAAGACATGTGTTGTTTCTGACCACTGCCTTCATTTGTTTATTTTTTTTAAATTTTTTTGGCCAGGACTTGCAGTAAAAAAAAGGGCCGGGGGAGTGATTATTTGTAAAGCTTAACAGGCTTGATTCTTCTTGGAATTGGACTGCTTGGGAAGGACTGGCTGAAATAAAGCAGAAAGTCTTTCTAAGCAAAGAGACACCAAAAATCTAACAACGCCCAACCCAGTAGAAAAATCAGGTGGTAAATACTAATCGAGAACAGGCAACCGAGGTAAAAAATAAGGGTCTGATCAAAGGGATGCTGCCCAGGAACATGTATGTCGCCGTACATCTCTTGAGTCTTAAGAATATCATGGAGCCCACAGGCTGAGCTAAACCATGGTCTGAATAAACCACGGTTGAAGTTTCCCATCAAGTTAAGCAATGAACCGAGTGCCTGGATTTATATCTCATGCCCCAGCCACAAATAAGCAAATGACCCAAGTGGGATATGTAAAACCAGTAGCTAACCTTGCTATCTTTATGGAAAAGGAACGCTTAACCTTTTTTACAACCAATGTTCCCACATCAAGAATCTCTGAAAATTTAAGCTCAGCTCTGTGTTTTCTGCTTCTTAATATAGTGAGCTAAATTACTTCCTGACATACGCACTTCCCTCTGGCACTGTCAGATCGTGGAATTTGTTTTTTTCTCATTCAGGCATTACAATATTTTCACTTTTCACTATTGCAAATTTAACTGGCAGCTTTGGCACCACTCTTGGGCTGCATGTATGGGGATAAGCAAGTGAGAATGTGGCATGAGCATCCTACTGGTTTATGTGTGACACAAAGGTGTGATAATATATATTTGCTGGCCTTTAAAAAAAATGCCATCTCGTATATGAACGTGTATAACAGAATACCAGAATTGAAAGGGACCTTGGAGGTCTTCGAGTCAAGTGGTCGCCAACCGGTGGGCCGTGAGAAAATTTTGGTGGGCTGCAGAGAAATCTCACCCCCAGAGCACTCCCCCCAAAGCAATTAATCCAGGCTGCACAGAAACACAAGGCTGCGTCATCCACATGGCCCGCAGGAACCCTCCCTGCCTACTCACTCCTTACCTGGTAAACTTGCCTGCTAAATTTCTATTTTTCTTTTTTCCGACCATCATCTGTTCTGTTGTGCCGGGAGATTTAGATTAGCTAGAAAACATTTGGATTTCTTGCTTTCTAGCTAGTCTTTAGATCTTCGGCTCTGCTTTTAAGCACAGCGGAACCTCCCTTAGGACTGAAGGTTCTATTATTCAATGCAGATTCACGGCAAGCAAATTTGAGAGACTGAGCTAGCCAATGGCAGATAAATAGATCACTGAATGATTCTGTGAGCAACTCAATCTGCCTGCCTGCTTTGCCTGATTTTGGGTAAAAGTTGCTCTTTTTTAAATAAAAAATTCAATATTTATATACATGGGTGTGTTGTCCGTTAGTTTTGTGAGTTTGCTTGCAAGCAAATTTTATGTGACAGACTGAGCTAGCCGATGGCAGATAGATAGATCTCTGAATGAATCTGTGATTCTATGAGCAACTCAATCTGACTGCCTGCTTTGCCTGATTTTGGGTAAAAGTTGCTCATTTTTTAATAAAAAATTCAATATTTATATAAATATTTATAATATTTACATGCAAGCCATGCCCAGCCAGTCACATGACCACCAAGCTATGCCCACAAATTAGCCCACGCCCACAGAACCGGTTAGTGGTCCCTGGGATTTAAAATTATGAGTTTGGTGGTCCCTGAGGTCCAAAAGGTTGATGACCCCTGTTCTAGTCCAACCTTCTGGTCAAGCAGGAGAACCTAGACCATTTCAGACAAGTGGTTGTCCAATCTCTTCTTTAAAACCTCCAGTGTTGGAACACCCACAATTTCTGGAGGCAACGCGTTCCACTGATTAATTGTTGCAGGTTGGAATATAGCGTTAAAAGCCAATTCTAGTGTATCTGGCTCCCCCTCCCCTTTCTTCCCAGCCCACCTTTGTCCTTTATTTGAATAGACCGGTTCACTGGGGAAGTCTTGGACAAAATAAATTATCCCACACTCCGTTGCTTGTGGAGTTCCAGTAGATACATTAAAGCTTTCCATATGGTTTCATTTACCCTGTGGAAGGACAGTTGGCTGGGGGAAAGGAGAGCGGAGGCAATTTGATCACTTTTCTAGCAAATATTCATATCTGCCTAGGGAAACCCCATTTCACACATCTGGAGCGCTGTGGCTTTATGGATCAAAAGTATACTGAACAGGCTGAGTTTGCACAGTATTCTAAGCTGTGGTTTCTTTAAGTACAGTTGGCTGAACCATCGTTGGGGCCTACTTCTCATATAACATTAAACAGCAGCAATGGGATGGATCCATGCAACCCATTAAGTCAAAATCAAACACATTATGGCTTGGCACAAAAGTACGAACATGATCCGGAGAACCCACTCCTCATTCAGCATTGATCCTGCAGTCACAAAAATCACACATATTATCCTTCTTGGAGCATAGATTCCACCACCCCTCTCCAGCCGCAGCACAGCTCAGATGACAAAATTTTATTTCTAAGTTTTGACACTGGAATTCAAGAGCAACTAATAGGCAGGGTGAACTTGGAACCCTCTCTAATAGATTTCACAGGCCGTCCTATCAGCAATCCCAATATAATCTTTCCAGTCAGTTTTATAGCTCCTGTAAAAAATTGCCGGCTCAATTTTCCTGCTTGTATAAACAGTGCATGGTGAACTCTTGCATCACATTGACTCACCTCCCAATCTCTGGCCTCAAGGGAGTCATTCTTCTCTTCCCCTCAAGCATGTGAAGGTTCTTTAACGAGACTCTGGATTGTAGCTCTCAGGAAAGAGGCCTGACCCAAACCTATCCCACTGTGCCATCATCAAAAATGTATATTTGGGAGGAATGGCATCTTGTCAGCAATAAGCTTTCCCTGTATTTTAACCACTCAGAGGTTTTGCAAAGTGGCCAGACAAACACAGGCAGGGTGGTGATGACAAATGAGGATGGGAGTTAGCTTTTTCTTTTACCCCTTTTGTAATTCTAGAAGCTTTCTGCAGCTCATGTGGAGGGCAATATCTGGATGGTCATTTTTGCATTTGCCTATTGTTGGTGGAAGTGCTTGTTCTCGGCGATCTGAGTTGAGCAAGAATGAGGATGATTATGTTCCTGGGTGGCTTCAAAATGGTTTTGGAAGACTGGGGAAGTAGAAATAGCATTATGTGTAAATGCCCTCAATCTGAACGTATTAAACTATAACTGAGAAAATTACAAGCTCCTTACTGCAGATATTACGGGTTACAAGCTTGGAGATAGGCACTTGACCATTGGCTGGAGATAGACTGGACCTTTACGTGAACTACCCCATCTTATAAGTGGAGAGCCGACATAGAATTATAAAGCTGTCTGCGATAGTCAGTCTATGTATCTGTGTATCGGATATGCACTTGGCCTAAGTCCTTCAGAAGAATGTGAGGATAACAACATCATGTATAAAATAACGAAAACAGGACAACCCTGAGGCTGAGCAATGAGGATATCTCATTTTATCCATTAGTGTGCCTGATGGGATCGAGTCAGGAAAAGTTAAAATGCATGAGATGTTCAAGAGCTGATGCATTCCTTTGAAAATTATTACCTTATTGCCAGCTTTTAAATTTGGAAATTATGAATCATTTTCCTAAAAATAATACCAGCAGCTAAATGTTGGCTTTTGTTGGCTTTTACTGTGTGAACAGGCTGGACAGCTGTCCAGTAGAAGGTCTGTAGTTGCCTTCTAAATTACACAGGTCCCAATAACCCCACGTAGGACTAAATCCTAGGGTAGTCAGTATTCATTCACATGCTGGATTTTGATCTTTTCCCTGGTTTGCCTATAATCCATATATGTTCTTTCTCCAAATTCATTGTCAGTACAGTGGATGTTTAGGATAAACTCCCCTAAGCTTGCAACTATCATGCTCCTCTTCATTTGTCAAGCTAGTTTCTAAAATAGCCAAAAGCCAGACAAGGAATAATGGATGGAAACTGAACAAGGAGAGATTCAACCTGGAAATAAGGAGAAACTTTCTGATAGTGAGAACAATCAACCCATGGAACAAAAGTTGCCTTCAGAAGTTGTGGGAGCATCATCCCTTGAGACTTTCGAGAAGAGATTGGACTGCCACCTGTCAGAAATGGTGTAGGGTCTCCTGCTTGGGCTGGGGGTTGGACTAGATTACCTACAAGTTCCCCTCGGATGATCTGTGATCTATTAATTGAATCAGTTCGTTTCTGTCTTGAAGGAAAAGCATTTGTGCCTAAGGAGAGACCAATAGAGACTCGCCCAGAAAAGAAGGTGACCCTGGATCCAGAATTAGAAGAAGCCCTGGCCAGCGCCTCTGATACTGAGCTGTATGATCTGGCAGGTGTGTGGCAAGATGGTTTGTCTGTTTGCTTCACAGCAGGGTCAGCCTTTCAGTTACTCCAAACTTGTCACCATTCCAAGCCATTGCTCATGTTCTCTTGTTGTCAACAGCACACAGATATGGCTAGTTTTGGTGAACAGACGTGTATATGAGTACTTCCCTAAAGCAACTGAGAGCCTTATTCTAAGTGAATCTACTAATGCACTAATAGCACTCCTTTGATTGAGAAACCCAAGTTGAGAACTGGGGTTAATGGCAGTGTTGATTATGTTGGATAGTCAAAGATTTCAACATTTAGATATGCTGAATATTCAAAAGATCTAAAGAGCCAGTTAGGTACACAGGGAGGCTTGAACAGAACTCAAAGCGTATGCATAAGTATATTTTCCAACACAAAAGAGCTGTCAACCACATGCAAATATTTGCTCAGGGCTATTATATAAGAATATAAGTATTATATAAGAGGATAGGTATGCATCTAGCCAATACAGATTTCTGACACCAACACACTTATTGAAATATATGCAGATGTGTCTTCATATCTTTTCCAAAATGGAAGGGCTATTCCATTTTAAAAATGCATTATGGATGAAATAGCTATTAGAATGCTGATAGTATAGCATGAAGGAGCATGATGGCTCAGCTGTTAAAGAGCGCTGGATAGCTGACAGCCCAGGTTTGAGACCTGAGTTCTGTGCAATGGGTGAGGTCCCATTCCTTGCCCCAGCTCTTGCCCACCTCCTAGCAGTTCAAAAGCATGAAAATGCAAGTAGATAAACAGGTACCGCTTCAATGGGAAGGTAACAGCGTTGTGCACCATTGGCATATTGTCATGCTGGCCATATGACCACGGAAATTGTCTTTGGACAATGCTGGCTTCCTCGGCCAAGAAATGGAGTTGAGGACCATGCGCTAGATTCGGACATGACTGGCCATGACTTCACCTTTAGTATATCATATGGCTCAGTTGAACAGGTACTGAACTCATCACTGTCCTTTTTATGCCCTAGTTTTATCTGCTCTAGTTTTTATCTCAATCAATTAAACTGCTGTAGTTTAAACTCATCATTCCCATCTGCTTTCATATAAATGATGAGCCCATTTCCATTTTTAAAACTGGATTTTCAATTTTTGAGGTTTATATTCCAGGTTTTATTGGATTGCACTTTGCATTTTCAATTCTATAAAATGTTATCTTGGTGAGCTTCTTTGAAGAGGCAAATTTTCCTAAACAGCAGTATAAAATAATTTAAATAAACCACCCTAAATGCAAAAACTATCCACCTGATTATCCTCCTCTTGATATATTAGCTACTGGAAAAGCAGGAGATGCTAGATGAAGGCCATGTCTTTTTAAGCCATCTTATTGCTGGTATTTCTGGTACTTCTAGCTGTCCTTGGAGTTCATAACTTGGTCAACAACCCTAAGTTTAATGAAGGAACCATCGGTCAAGATGGCAAAGGAATTGTGAAAAGTAAGTAGAGATGTTCCCCTGCACTCATCACCACCAAGCAATAGAACAATGTTCTGCAACCATCAAACTACTTATGCTGCTAATCTTTTTCCCATTGTGATGATGATGATGATTGCTGCAAAGATCCAATTGCTGCAATTGGTCAATGTGGCAGGTCTCCCAAACTGCATTCCCATCGTGCATGAAGCAATTAGGAATTCGCTCTGTCAGGCACTTTTGTTCCAAAAATAATATTTCCTGCCTTGGGCAGTAGTATTTTTTTTAATAATTAAAATAGCGAGTGAAAAGTCTATTTTAGGTGTTTCTACGAACTGAGTTATATAACTGAAAACATAGCTGGCTATGAGAAGTTAAACATGAGCATAACCTATGCCCTGGTTTAATCATGGTTTATTGAATAAATCAAAATTGGCTATGTTTACATAATCAGTGAAGCTAAAACCATATTTTGAATTATCATGATGTATGAAAATTTATGAATGCTTATGCCTAGTTATCTGCAAAAAGAGGAAGAATTTATGAATGTTATGCCTAGTTATCTGAAAGCCTTCTGTTGAGTAAACAAATAACCCTCTTGAATAAGGGATAAAGTGTTTGCAAAATCAAAATTTATAGTCGTGCCTACTAGGCAGTCTGACATCGCCCTCGATTGTTAGAAGTGGACAAAAGTGTTTAAAACAAGGAGAGAAGGGAGACAGATGACATTGTAGAAATGGGAAAGCCAAAACTGTTATAAAATAATCCACCAGATTATACTGTAATTCATGGCCTAGAATGCATATGTCACTTTAATGAAAACAGTATTTCTAAAGAAAATTTTGCATTCATGGTGTATGGAGGGAAGGGTGGCATTCGTTCTTTTTTCTTTTTTCCAGATGTGGTTAAAGGTGAAAAGGTCAAGCCTGTTTTTGAAGAGCCACCTAACTCAACAAATGTCGAAGCCTGTTTGCAAAGAATTAAGGCGAATGATCCCACTCTCCAAGAAGTCAATCTGAACAACATAAAGGTACTTCTATCGAAGTCAATCTCAATCGTTTCATTGTCACAGTCTTACTTGTAAAATATGTTGAGATGGGTTTTATTTTATCTTGTCTGGACTATAGCTTCATCTATCAAAGATGTTATGAAGCAGATATTAAACATCAGTATTCAAATTCTCTACAAATATAAAACTGACCAGGGTAATGATACTTCAGAGAATGATGAATTGCAATTTCATTCCCTTCAAAAAGCTATGCTGAAACATTTAAAAGACCAATGATCAGCCTTATAAGCACAATACTTTTGAGTGTGAGAGCAAAACAACCATGTGCTCTTTGTTGTGGAACTGTTGCATGCACCTCCTTTTTTAAAGCTTCCATTGACATAAAACACGTGTGTCTTTTATTCACTTTAGATTGATCCTAATTTATTTGCCTGACCAATTAATTGTCTTGTTTTATTTGAAATATTTTGTTAGTTGTCTTGATGCTATGTTATAGAAAGGTGGGATGCAAATTACATTATTAAATGGGTGTAATCCAAATTAAAATTAGGGACTTTCTCAAAAAGTGGATTCATTTATAATTTGAGATACTGAATCAGGTTACTATATGACTATCCTGGAATCTATTCAATTCAAGCAATTACACAAGAGCTTTTTTTAAATCTTATACAGAACATCCCAATTCCAACTCTTAAAGAGTTTGCAAAGGCTTTGGAAACCAATAACCACGTGAAAAAATTCAGCCTGGCAGCTACTCGAAGCAATGACCCTGTTGCGATGGTGAGGTTTTCTTGGGGAAGATATTCTATTTTCATGTTCACATTCTATTTTAATACTGGGTTTAAAATAAAAAACAATGTAGAATAAATATTTTTCTAATAAATAAAAGTATTAGAAAACAATGCAGAATATATAACTATGCTAAAATATAAATTATCTAAAGTTTTATGTTTGAAAAGCTGCAGGCATGCACTATTTTGAATTTGCTGTGAATGACTTACTATACTTTATTTAACATATTCATTCTTATCCAGCTATTTTCACACTATTTTGAGGTGACAATGGTGGAAAGGTGAATTCCGAAATGTAATATTTCTTAAGGCAAACAGAAACAAAATTGCTGTGTTTCTTCTCAGGCTTTTGCAGATACTCTAAAAGTAAACAAGACATTGAAAAGTCTAAATATAGAATCCAATTTTGTCACTGGGACAGGCATCCTCGCTTTGGTTGATGCTCTGAAAGGAAATGAAGTACTGACAGAAATCAAAATTGACAATCAGGTAAGGAAAGGATAGCAGAGTGAAAATTGGCTGGACTCTAAAAATGACAATTTGGGATCTTGTGGTAAGACGGAGGTCAAAGTGGCAGGATAAGCCTGATTTAATGTATATATTTGATTTTTCTTAGTATGTTAAAATCCAATCATGCAGGAACCTTCAGTATGAAAATATTATTGTTTCTTTTACACTTGGAAATACGATGCTGTAAGGTATTAGAATTCCTTCTAGTCTAACAGTTTCCTTCTTCCAGCGGCAAAATAGATGAAGAATGCTAGGAAATAATTTCGGGGAAGGGATTAGTTTTTGGTTTGTTCAAAATGCAAATCACTGCTGATTGTATACAGCTAGTCCTCAACTGGGCCCAAAATTTATGTTGCTAACTGAGAAATTTATCACACCAGCACAATTCTTTGTCTCCTGTTGCCATAACAATTCTTTGATTATGATAAGCTCCACTACCCCACATCAAATATTAGATCTACTTTAGCCTTTAGCGTCTTTCGTTTTGTGCATGAAATCACATGGATGACAATGATATGATATCAATTTAGTCTGAAAGTTGTCTAAAGAGGGACGCTGCTGTGAACCAGCAATAATATTTTCCATTTGATTCTATCTCGGTTGCTTTTTCAGAGGCAACAGCTTGGTACTGCAGTGGAGATGGAGATTGCTCAGATGTTGGAGGAGAATGCTCACATTCTCAAATTTGGATACCATTTTACAAAGCAAGGCCCAAGAACCAGGGTAGCAGCTGCCATCACTAAAAATAATGATCTAGGTAAGATACCAACCCCTCTGATTGGTGAAAGCTCAGGAGCATCCTTACAGGAGAAAATATGGAATTCAGTTCGGACTAGGAAAAATAAAAAATGTCCAGACTTGTTTGGGCCATTACAAAATGACACACCTGATACACAAGGCTCTCTTAACACAAAATAAAATTGATAAAGCAAGAGTGGACTAGAAGGGGTGACCATCATTGTAAAAATCAACAGACATCTTCTTTCTTGATGGTCAGAAAGTTTTGTCTCATGAGAAACAAAGCTAACTTGGAGTTTGTCTACTGATAAGGAGAAAATAATTTTCTTTACATTTTGAGGGTGTGGTGTTACCAACGTAACAACTATATCAGAAGTTTTCTTATTCGGTTAGCTAGTCACCTGGAAACTTAATTCTGCTTTTACCCTCTAGTGAAATAACATGATAAAACAATGATAGCTGAATCCATATATCAAAGAAAAGCAAATAGTGATGAAAAGGAATTAATATTATTGTTGGTATTTTAGTAACATTTTATTCTTTATATTGGATTTCCAAACAATACAAGTGCACTGTGTAAGCCGAAGCTTGTAAATAAGCAACTAACACAAGAACCCAAAATATACATATTTGTTTAGCTTAAATAATAAACAGAAATGATTTGCTGTCCAAATTTACTACAAAATTAAAGAATGACAAATAATACTGGTTCCATGGTGGAAGGGGTGAATACAAGTGCAGACATAAAAATAAAATTATTTATTAATCACCTTTACAAAACAAAGTTTCAAAATTATAAAAAATATTTTGTGACGCTTATAAGACAATTTTTGTCCTTCTTCCTTTCTTTCTGTAGTTCGCAAGAAACGAGTGGAAGAACGCCATTAGCCTTATCTCTGAAGATGCGAAGAAAGAGAAGGATTTCTCATAAATCTCATAAAATTTAGTGATTTAAAGGGAAGATACTGAAAAGGCTTTCAAATGAGACTGCTCATGTTCCATTACCTCAATTCATCCCTTCCTGTTATTTGAACACCATAATCCAGCCTAATTTTCTTTTTCCAAGCAATCAACAATCATGCTCTGAATTCAAGATGCTCTGAATGGAAGACCAAACGAAACTTGGTGTCAAAACGGGAAGAATTACAAGTTAATCTTTTCTCCCACTTCCATTTAATGCTAATCTATGAGTGATTAGGAAATTTTCCTGCACATCCACTGAAACAAGTGGGAATTGTTTAGTGGATTGTGCTTTCTATGTTGTACAAATCACCACCTCCTCTTGACTCATAGTAAGCCCAGGTCTGCTCTTTCTTTCCTGTTATCTTTCTAGTGCTATGTGCAAATTGTAAAGAAAGGGACCAAGGTCATTTTAAAACAACTTGTCATGTCAAGGTGGAACTCTTCTCATACCAGCACACTCTGCCAAACAAATCAATCTTCAAATTCCACAGACTACAATGTGCCATAAACTAGACAGTATATTGTGAAATATTGCTTCTGGAGCAGATAACTGGAGACAAATCTCACAATAGGCTTTGTTCATACCAAATTATAATTTTCAGTAACCTTATTTTAGAACACACTGTAGAATCAAACGGTCAGGATGGATTCATGTGTACTGTGTTTTGTGTGAACAAAGCCACTATGGGCTCATCCGACTAACCACGGATTAAAAATTCTGAATTAACACTATGCATGAATGCAATGCCAGACAAAATTGGAATTGCAATAGATGTTAGCATTCTTTTTTCTTGATATTTAGCAACCCATGCTTTAGCTGTACTTCTTATCTTTCACATTGACTGGACCTTTCTAAAGGTAGAACAAATCCTCTAAGGAAAATATGTTAATTTATCCATGGCACAGAATCATAATTAGCACAACTCACGGCTTGATAATTTTTGTCAGTCATGGTTTCTGATTCTAGTTTTCTGGCTGACTGTAAATCATTACTTGAATAAATCAGTCCTAGCCATGCTTTGCCTTGATATGAACTGAGATAATAAGCTAAATACTCGTATGAACAAACTATTCTCCAAAATAAGGAGTCACCAAAGGAATCATTATATTTCCTGTACATAAATATGAAGAGTCGTTCAGACACTAGCTACAAGTTAAATCCCTTCTTCACATCACAGTGGAGGGATATTAAACTGAAAACAATTCCATGTCACCATTCCATTCATGAGAAAACTTCATGAATCCATCCTCCACAATTGCAAGGACTGTTGATTATGTGCTCACATATGTTACTATTAGGTGAGCTAGTTTCCTAATCTAATTTGCCAGCTTAAAATAGCTTCAGCTGACCTTTTAAGTTATTTGTTGATCTGTGTATATGTATTAATAGGAGGGCAAAATAATTACCGTCAACCCATTTGATGTATATAAGTGTTCTAATAATAATGTTGTGTTTGTCAGATTGCTTTCAAGGTTGTTTTAATTTCTGAAACTAGACATTTATTACTGTTGGTCACTGGATTCTTAGATAGTGAAGATTAAACTGATCAGTCACTACAGGAGATTGGTGAGAGACATTTCATACCCATGTCTTGCCTCGGAAACAAAGTATTTCAAATTATTCTCAAGTCAGAAAACCCCACATTCCAACTTCAGTTATCAGATTACAAAAGAAAACCATTAGTGAACAATGGATAGCACAAAAGACAAAGGGAATTCCTCACTATGATTGGGACTCCCTTTTTTGAATTTTGAGATCTTACTGCTTCGGTTAAAAATTGTGAAAAATATTTAATGCCAAACATGTATTATACTGGGGCAGGAGGGGGGGAGGATAAATAGGAGAAAAGCGAGTCTCACTTTTAACAATGGTTATTTTTCAATAATAATAGTAATGGTTCATGTGAAAATCAGCAGGCAAAACTGAACATGAGGATCTCTGCATAAATGCAGAGTCAGCATTTAATTCCATAAGATCTCTCTTGTGCTTTTAAAATTCACTACGACTGAAATCCATCACAGTATTAAAGACCAAGTACTTGACACTGGGAGAATAACCAATAAGTGACTCATTACTGTGTCTGTAATATTTGGAAAGAAGTACTTCACTAAGATTACCACTAACTGAAATAATTTTTTGTTTTTATTTTCCTCAGTATAATGCCACTTGGATGTCTTTTCCAAAACCCAGTAAATACTTGACTATCTCTACTGCCAGGCATAAAAATACATTTTAAAATAAAAAGGCATTGTTATTTATAACTATGTAAATTAGCTTTATAAAAAGGAACTGAGGATTTTCTTCCTGCAAATTTCCACCCAATGTATGGCAAAAATAACTGGAAAATAGCTATTTGCACAAGCTGAATCATTATTAAAAGGATATGTATATACTACTACATTAAAAGCATACCTAATCAGAAAGCACAATTTCTTAAAAAAATGTTCCCAAATACTGTTTCTATATAGTCCAACCCCAAAATTTCCAGGAATGTCATCTGAAATAATTTTTAGAATCATTTTTAAAATACTGCATGGAGAATTAGGTCTCAAATCATTTGATAATGACATACTTAAAAGATGGATGTCCCCAAGACCATAACACATTCTTTTCTTTCCCAGCTTTGACAGATTTTTCCACATCATAATTTAAATGTCTGTTCATTAATGTTTTTTTTCATTTCGGGGAAAAAAACCCAACACGAAGTAAATATAGCTATAATATGATTTTAATCAGGTTTTTTTAGCTGTAAGCTTTGTATATATGATGCTGTATTTACATATGATAATTCTTTTGTGGGCATCCTGGCTGTTTTTAATTTCACATTCTTGAATGTGTTCTTTATCCAAATAATGGATAATATATAAATGATGAATATCATTTTATTAATTCAACTTGCAGCCTTATTAATCCTTCTACCCTACCCTAGACTTGTGTGTCTAACAGCAGTATTCAGTTATATTTATCAGCTAATTCCTGACCTCATCCGCCGTCTTGAAATGTCTAAATAATATAGATATGACTGCCATAAGAAAGGAGCATTCACTGGGCTGCATGAGAAGAAAACAATGTGCTTGTCTTGAATAATACCTGCTTCAACATATATGTGCATCCTTTGAAAACAAAGTTGGTTTTTTTCTTTGGAAAGTATTGTTTTGATCATTTGTAACTTCCATCATACCATCGTCTCTCATGCAAATATTACTGATCAGTCACAGCTTTAGAACAGAGTACTCTACTAATAAATTAGAAAGTTATTTTAATGTCTTTGTGCAGTTACTTGAAAAGTCAGATTTGATACACAGTGTAGCACCTGCCAATAGCATACATTTTATCACAGTCTACTCACATTCAATTACTTAAGAAACAGAAGCTTTATACATTTAGCTTTGAAAAATTATCTTGATAAGAAGCTGCTTGTCTTTATGACATTTACTCAGGGGGGTAGTTTTCAATTACTACAAAAGACTGGCATTTTAAAAAGTTCTTTTTGTTTGATCATATACTTTGCTTCAACAACTGAGTAATAGGTCAGTCTAAAACAAGTGAAAATGGAATTGATTAAAAAATAGGTTCCAATGATTAAAAAAATCTGGATGTAAAATATGACTGATATAAATTCCTATATCGAGTGAACAAACATAATAGGAATCAAATTTGCCATTTTAAGGTTCTTATTTTATGCTTCAATCATATGCAACCTTTTACCTTTTATCTTTAATTCAGTCATTAGACTAATAGAAATATTTTAATTATACATAAGCTAATACATCAGTGTAAAGTCTTCATACAATATTCAAGTTACATAATGGTCAGTATGGATTTTATCTAAATTTAACTACTAATTAACCAATTGTGAGAAATCTCAGACAATTGCTTTATCTATAGATTGCAACAATCCAATGTAAGAGCAGGTTTGTAATGGTGGCTTAGAATTAAATTTGGCATGCTTAATTCAAATAAATAAGTGGGGGGAGTCAAACTTAGGTTACCCAACAACCCTAAAAGTTTTCAGATAATATATCACAGATCAGAAGAAGTCTGCTAACACATTTTAAGACAAACATATTTTATATAAAGTGCTTTTATTAAAAAAGAAAAGAAAGAACTAAGTAAATCATATTTTATGCAAAATATTTTTATTAAACAAAGGAAAAAGAACTAAGTAAAACATGTTTTATATAAACTGTTTATTAAAAAAATAAAAGAAAAAAAGAACTAAGTAAAACATATTTTTATATAGTGTTTCATTTAAAAAAAGAAAAGGAAAAAGAATTAAGTAAAACATTTTATGTGTTTTTATTAAAAAAGAAAAACAAAAAAAACTAAGTAAGACATATTTTATATAAAGTGTTTTTATTTAAAAAAGAAAAGGAAAAACAAGTAAAATATTTTATATAAACTATTAAAAAAAGAATTAAGTGAAATATATTTTATATAGTTTCATTTAAAAAAGAAAAGGAAAAAGAATTAAGTAAAACATATGTTGTATAAGGTGTTTTTATTAAAAAAAGAAAAAACAAAAAGAACTAAGTAAAACGTATTTTATATAAAGTGCTTTTATTAAAACAAAGAAAAGAAAAAAGAACTAGGTACACAGTACAGCAACAGTGCCATTGTTTGCCACTAGAGGGAAGAAGAGCACATCAAATGCATTTAATAAAAGTTTCCAATTTGGAAATTATTGCCTTTGATCTAATAATAGGAGATGAAGTTTGTATACAACCAAAAATAAATATTTCCCTGCTTCTGAAAAACAACAACAACCAGGTCTACATTAAAAATAAAGTATTGTGAGCCCTGCCAAAGGCAGGGAAAAAAAAAAAGCTAACTTCTGCAGCTCCCTGGGAAGAACATGTGTAGATCAACTGCCCATGTTCCCACAATTCGCTAAACCTGTATAAGGATTCCTTTTGACCAATAGAGAATATCTGTAGACTTTTTTTTTCTAAGTAATTTTTTTTCTGGGTTTATAGAATTAAGGAATGATTTATATTAAGAAATGCATAAGTATTAATAATAAGAGGCCGCTGGACTTTCTTGGTTTTTTTTTCTTTGAAGACGTTTCGCTTCTCATCCAAGAAGCTTCTTCCGTTCTGACTGGATGGTGAGGGAATAGAAGGATTTATATTCCTTGCAGACAATGACTGGCATCCTTTTAGAGGGTCATTGAGGCCACTTGGAGGTTTGTCTGTGTCCTCAATGAATATAAATCCTTTTATTCCCCGCCATTCAGTCAGAACGGAAGAAGCTTCTTGGATGAGAAATGAAACGTCTTCAAAAGGAAAAAAAAACCAAGAAAGTCCAGTTGTCTCTTGGGGGAAAAAAAAGCAACTTTGGGACAACCATGACCTGAGAATCTCCACAGACATAAATACTATAATATATTTTCCCTGCAAAACTTCTATTTTTCCTGCTTCGCTGTTCTTTTACAGCACTTTCAACCCTTAAGGGGAAAAAACACACTTGGTCATGTGTACTCAAATATTAAGCATGCTTACAGAGCAAAACCTCTTCCCCGCTGAGGACAATCAGACTACTTCACCCTGCTTTTACTACCAGCCTACACTCCACTTAGGAAGAGAACAAAACCTAGCAGTCAAACTATTAGATGCTTGACTGAAAATGCCCTCTCCCAGCTTCAGGACTGTTTTGCCCACACAGATTGGAGCATCTTCAAACAACAGGACTTCGAGTTATACACAGAGACTGTGCTCTTCTACATGAAGACCTGCGTAGAAAATGTCACTGTGGACAAATGCATACGGACCTTCCCAAACAGGAAACCCTGGATGACCAGCAAAGTCCAGACTCTGATCAAGGCCCGTGACCTGGCTTTCAGAGCAGGTGACACTTCACAGTACAGCACTGCCGGAGCTGAGCTGAGAAGGGGCATCAAACATGCCAAGGAGATGTATAGGAGGAAGGTCGAGGGCCACTTTACTGACAGTGACCCATGGCAGATATGGAGGGGGATACAGGCCCTGACCAACTATAAAGGCCAGGGCCCAATGAACAGCGAGAGCAGTAGCACTCTAGCAGAGGAGCTAAACAGCTTTTTCGCACACTTTGAGGCCACCAAGAACCTGGACATACTGCCTCACGAGGACCACGACGCTGCACTTCTTTCTCTTCAGGTGCATGAGGTGAGAAAAACACTGAGAGCAGTAAATCCCAGGAAAGCTGCAGAGCCTGATGGCATTCCTGGTGCAGTAGTTAAAGCGTGTGCTGACCAGTTGGCAGAAATACTTACAGAGTTGTTCAATCTATCTTTAACACATGCCATCATCCCACAATGCCTGAAGGCCGCAACCGTCATCCCTGTTCCCCCCAAAAAAACAAATATAAACACTCACAATGATTATAAGGCCCATAGCATTAACAAGCTCCATTATGAAGGTTTTTGAGTTTCACAGCACATCAGAGACTGCCTCCCACCCTCCTTTGATCAAAATCAGTTTGCTTATAGAGCAAACCGATCTACAGAGGATGCTGTGGCCATCACACTTCATAGAGCGCTGAGTCATCTGGAGAACAAACAGAGCTAGGTGAGGATGCTCTTCGTGGACTACAGCTCTGCATTTAACACTATCATCCCAGATATACTAGTAACCAAACTGTATAATCTGCAGGTCCCCATCCCCATGTGCTCCTGGATTAAGAACTTTTTGACAAACAGACCACAGTCTGTTAGACTTGGCCCCCACCTTTCTTCCACTATTTCTCTCCAGGGTTGTGTCTTAAGCCCCCTGCTTTATGCCTTGTACACCTTTGACTGCTCACCAAGCCACGCAACAAACACCATCATAAAGTTTGCGGACGACATGACCATGATTGGTCTTATCTCCGGAGAGGATGAGATGGCATATAGGGCAGAAGTAGAGAACCTGTCTGTCTGGTATTCACAGAACAATCTGTCACTGAATGTCCATAAAATCAAAGAACTGATTATGGACTTCAGGAAACATGGACAGGACCACACCCCACTCATCATCAATGGAGAACGAGTGGAAACTGTCCCTACGATCAGATTCCTTGGCATCCATATTTCAGCTGGTATCTCCTGGTCCCCTAACACCAAGGCCATAGGGAAAAGGGCTTAGCAGCGGCTGCACTTCCTGCGGGTTCTCAGGAAAAACAATCTGGATAAGAAGCTGTTGCTGGCTTTCTATAAAGCCTCTGTGGAGAGCACTCTGACATACTGTCTGGGTATGTGGTATGCAGGCTCCAGAGTTGAGGACAGGATAAACACAGCTCAAAAGATCATTGGTTGCCCTCTGCCCTCCCTGGAAGACTTAGCCAGGTCCTACTGCCAAAGCAGAATCAAGGCCATCATAGAAGACCCCTCACACCCTGGCAATTATCTTTTTGACCTGCTGCCTTCTGGATGGCACTTTAGGTCAATAAAATCCTACACCACTAGCCTAACAAATAGCTTCTTTCCCTGGGCCATCCGAACTGCAAATAAACACGAAGTCACTACCTTATTAAGATGTGAAAAGATGTGAAATCTCAATACCCCATTCAGATGTATAATAACATATTACAGTAGAACCCATCTCTTGTGTATTATACTCGGCAAAGGTTGCAATTCAGTGTTGGATATATATTTTGTGTATATTCATAGATATTGTACTCTCAAATTGCAAATGGAGACGTGGGCACTCTATTTTTCTTATCTTCATTTTTAAGTGCTCTGGTTTTATGGTATTGCGAACAGTTGCTGGGGTGCATCCCCAGTTTCGTTGTACTTGTACAATCACAATAAAGTTCTTCTAATTCTAATTCTAAACAAGGCAGTTGGCTAAGCTGTACCCTCAAATCCATACACCACAGTTAACGGGAACCCAATTTTGGGGTGGGGGGAAGGTGGCACCCGGGTCCCTCCTGCACTGACAGAAGAGTCGTGTAAACGCGGTTGCGGGACACGGGGGTAGGGTGGGGGGATGGGACGCAGGTCACCCGGGGACAAAACTCCCCCCCCCTCAGCGGGGCGCTCGCTGGCGACATGCGCGAGCCACGGCGCAGGCGCAGAAAGAGCGGCCTGGCCGGGAGCGCGATTCTTTCCCCAGCCCCTCCCCTCGCGTGGCGCCGGGGTCTCTAGCGCGCAGGCGTACGAAGCCGCCGCTCGCTTCCCGCCTTTCGCGCCTCAGGGCGTTCGCTTTTCGCTTCGCGGCCTCGGCCTCCTCCTGAGGGACCGGAACAGGCGTCCTTTACCCGCCGCTATGGCTCCGACCTGCCGCTAAGCGCGCTGCACCCGCCATGGCGGACTCCTTGCCCCTGCCCGGGTTGTCGCTGCGGGAGGAACCGCTGCCCGGTCCCGGCGCTGCCGCCGCCGCCGCCGCCGCCACCGACGGGGAGGCCGAGCTGTCGCTGAGCTTGGCGCGCACCAAAACGCGGTCGTACGGCAGCACGGCCACGGTGGTCGCCCCTTTGGCGGAGCGGTACGTGGAGCATCGCCTCAGCCCCGGAGACACCTTGCCGGGCCTGGCCCTCAAGTACGGAGTGACGGTAAGCGGCGGGGGCTGACGGAGGAGCCCCTGGAGGCCACGGCCCGGGCTCCGAGGATGTGGCCCTGGAGAGTCGCGCTGTTCGGAAGGAGACGCGTGTCCGTTTAGAGGACAGCCCCCCCCCCCCCACGAGCAGGGGCACCGGACCCCCCCTCCATAAGCATGCGTATAGGGAGCCCCCCTCCACTTGTATGGGCAAAGGGCATTGCCCCCTCCATGAGGGAGGGTAGAACAGGGGTGTCCAACCTTGGCAACTTTAAGACTTGTGGACTTCAACTCCCAGAATTCCTTTGCAAAGCTGGCTGAGGAATTCTGGGAGTTGAAGTCCACAAGTCTTAAAGTTGCCAAGGTTGGACACCCCTAGGGTAGAAAGTCTCCCTTCCACGAGGGTACATGGCCCCCCCCTTTGTACAAGCAAGGGATCAAGCCCCCCCCTCCGCCCTCTACCAGTATGGGCACAGCTGACCCCCCCCCAACACAAGGGAGGGCACATAAGAGAGGGCAGAGGGTCCCCCTTCCATAAGCAAGACCCCCGCTCCCTCCACCAGCACAGGCAGAGGGCACCTACCCTCTGAGCCTGGGCAAAGGGCAGCCCCTCTCCATGAGAGAGGACAGAGGGTCTTCCTTCCACGAGCAAGGGGGACAAGGCACCCTCTCTCTCCCTTCATCAGTACAGGCGAAGATTCCCCACCCCACCCCAATACGAGGAAAGGCACCCCTCCCCCAGTATGGGCAAAAGGAGACCTCCCCCCCTCCATGAGAGAGGTCTCCCCAACACAAGGGCAGAGGGCTCCCTCCATCCTCATGTGCAGAGAGCAACCCCAACACAAAGACATGGGAAGGACCCCTCCCCCCCCCACACACACTTCATGAATATGGGAAAAGGAGCCCCCTCTATGAACGTGGGCGGAGGGTCCCCTTCCACAAGAACGGGTAGCGGACCCGTTTGGTGGCACCATTATTCACCCTCCTTTGGGATTGGGACCCAGCAGCAGAAACAAGGGAACGAGAATTTTCCTCCAATCCACCTCCAGCTCCCGTCCATATAATTCTGGCTAGATTCGGTCAGCCTCCAATTGGAAAGTTTCTGGGTGACAAACTGCACGTTTCTTTCTTTTCCCACTTCTCAAAAAATATGGAGGAGTTTGCTGGAGGAGGAGGAGGAGGAGAGTGCTTCTGTCCTTGTGCAGAGAGTACTTTCCAACTGGAATCGTCACACAACCGACCTGGCATCTCTCTCTCTTTGAGCCAAGGCAGTTGACATACTTTTGGCTTTTCTCCCCATTGTCACCCGCATCTCTTTAGGCCAATATGGTAATCTTAAGGCATCTTAGCCTGTATGTGGTGGAAATGGGTAGGAGGTTTCAGGCAAACAGCCTTGTCATAGGAAAGGAGATTTGGAGGGCATCAGATGTGGACTGCAACTGTAGAGCGACTGCAATGGGTGCATCATCATACATTCTGGATGTGGTGGAGTTTCTAACAGAGACTTGAATCTGGAATTTTCCTTTAAGGGTGGCTTGATCACTGAGCCCCTCTGGTAGGAAAGTTTGAAGGGTGGAAGTGAACGTCAGTCTTTGAACAAAAGATGGTGTGCATTACAGAGTTGCTATTCTTTCCTGTCCTCTTTAAGCTGTGGTGTCTTGAATATAAATCATTCAATAGATTGCCTAACTTGAAACGATGGCTGGATTTGTTGAATAGCAACCGTTGTTGGCACAATCAAGATTTGTCATAAATCACCATTAATAAGAAAAGATTGAAGTGTGTTTTTCTTGCTGGAGCATATGAATGCAAAGTCAACCCAGGTATACGTGCTCATTCTGAGACGCAAATTCCATTAGCTACGTTGAATACACAGTCCCTCAAAATTGAGCCAGGTTTCAGTAGAGAATATCTAAAACTAAATCAGTTTGTAATCCTGGTAGGTGAATACATTTATTATAGTTGGCTTCAAAAGTTGGCCTGTGAGAGTATTGTATTGTAATAGGTCTGTAATGCCAAACCTGAATTAAAACATTTCTAGGGGGAAAGTGTGAGAGAGCTTATAAGATTCTTCTGAAGTCTAAACCTGATGCTGTTCAATCATTAAACTGCTGAATGAACATAGAAAAATAGTCTTTAACATGAGGTTATGGGGAGAAAGTATAAAAGTTCTAGTTACACAATAGCTTTAGGTACATTATTTATTAAACTGCAAAGAATAGCAACTAGAGCATCAGATTGCTAGTTCTTTGTCAAAACAAATGCCAGAGGAAACATTTGTTACTATATTTATAGTTAATGTATGAAAATGAGATCAACGACAGAAGAATACATCCTTGCTGTAAAAGTTCAAAAGAAGAAATTTAATATCCATTTTTAATTTGTTCAATTAGAGGTGTAAATTAGTTTCCAAAGGGTCCCCCCCCCCCAACTTCATGACAGAATGAAAGATCTGGTATTGCAATTGTAACAATGCCAATCCCCATTTGGAAGGAAAGCCAAAAATTAATTGCATTAAAAATATGTCTTGAGAAATAAACTTATGTCGTAATAGGTAGCTGCAGGCTATTTTAATACTTGCTTCACTTGGGTTGTAAATATTACTATTTCTGTTCCAGATGGAGCAAATAAAAAGAGCAAACAAACTTTTCACAAATGACTGCATATTTCTTAGAAAAACATTAAATATCCCAGTTATATTGGAAAAGGCTTTGCTGTTTAACGGGTGTAACTCACTGGAGTCTCCAGAGGATGATACTGGCAATCCCACTTCTTGTGAAGAAAGTCCAGTGACAGTTCAGGAAGACAGTTCTTCCCCCAGTCCTCAAGAATCTGACAATCAACTTCCCCCACCCGAAGAACTCTCTGCCAAAGATTTTCTGCATAGAATGGATGTGCAGATTAAATTGTCCAAACAAGCAGCTAAGAAATTAAAATCTGAAGATAACAGGTAAAATCTTATTCACCTCTATCTAACATATGTTTTTATTTTAAACTATTGAGAAACTTTAATAAATGGTAATATAATAAATAATAGTATTAATAGAAAACACTATATAAAACTGTTTTTAAGACAACTACTTAATTTTCAATAGCATTATTGCAAATGATGCGAAAGCAAAAGTTTGGACTGTATCTAGTATTACCTTGTCTTTCCATATTGAATTGATTAGGGAAATTTTATGTGTGTGTGTGTGTGTGTGAGAGAGAGAGAGAGAGAAACACACACACACACATATGACACATCCCAAATCAGTCTGGTAGAAATAGAAGGAAATTAATTAGATACACAGGAGACTGCAGTGACCTAGAGCTGAACCAATAACATTTCTAGTTAAATTACTGAAGGCTTAATAACCAGAAGAGATGAGGGCAGAGTGGAGAGAAGGGAGACAGTGCAACTTAATGTCAAGGACAACTAATGACAACACATCACCTGTTTTCTCACATGTTAAAGTTCTTGCATGATACATTTGCTGCTCAGAAGAATAACATTTCTGCAGCAGTCTTCAAATGGCTTAATTTGAAATAATCCTGTTAAAATTGGATAAACTTCTGTGGAGTAAATTTTAAGCAACTGCATATTTTCATAAATTTCTTTTTTCCTCAACAGGGAATATGGTGAGGAAAATTCCTATGCAATTTCTTCCTATCAGCAGTAGAAAATGGGATGCAAGCAGTTTTTAAAGAACTAAATATTTGATGATTCAGAAGATCTTTTGGATTGATATATTGTGCTTGTTACAAATCATATATAAAAATTCCACTGACTGTTGCACTAAAAGTATTTGAATGTTTGCCTTCTATAGGTCAATATTCTTTTACTATTCATTAATAAAGGAAATGCTTCTCCAAAATATTGCCTTTATATTTCTGCTGAAAATGGCACACTAGCAACAATATATTCCTAAGAGAACTTCAATACATTTTTTTTGTTTTTGTATACATACATACATACATACATACATACATACATACATATAAAAGATAATATTAAAGGAACAATCATTTATTTTAAAAAAAGCCCTGTGAAGTCTTGACACAGATATGTTTGTAATGCAAATTTTGTGAACTTGATGCTGATGGATGCACCATGATTAAGTTGTATGTTTGTGCACATCTGTATATGTCGCTCTGTGTTAACATATATAAAGATAATGCTCTTAAAGTGAATCAGTTTTAGCCAACTCTAAGGAAAAAGAGTTGGGCTTTTAAAATATGTATGGTAAATTATTTTGTTTGGAAAACAGATTAAATTGTATTTTTTTTCTTTGTGAAAAGGTGGAATATATTTTCTTGTTAGCACACATACATAGTTTCATGCATTGAATATAAAATGCACTTTAAACATATTGCCTTTGTTGTTTGGCATTGCTTTGCAACTTCTGTACTTTTCAGATATGATTTGTTTCATATGCTATATTAAAATTTCTTAAGTTATACTCTCTTTGCTCCTTTTTCCTACTATATGATCTTTATTTGAAAAAAGAATAGTTTGAATACAATTTGTCAGTATCTGTCTTGTAATTCTCAGAAGGAGAATATTAATATTCCAGCTGAGGAAGACAAGACCACAGGATGTATAACTTCATCCTGTTTTGGTAATGAGAACAATGTATTGCATGCTTGAGTGGAGCTGCTCAGTCTAAAACCAGTGTTACATAACTTGTTTAAAGAAAACTCTTGTGTGCAAATAAAACAACTGGAGCCTTTAGATTCGAAGAAATCCCTAATAGAAATAAAATAGGTACTAAAAAAATTATCTTCAGACATCTTTATGTCCATTGTTAAACTGATTATAAAACAATGTAGCTATATAAAACAACTTAGTTTTGTAGACTGACAATCTAAAAATACACTAGCACATACTATATTCTCTGGCTTTACTTTAAACATCAAATGAATCTTGGCCTATGACACATTTCCTGTTTAATTATTTCTCCTTTTATTCAAACACTGTTCTGAAGTGTGTTTTCAAATGGATTGAAACTTTCCTGTAGATTTACTGTCAGCTTTCTATCTTTAGCTATTTTGAAAGAAGAGTCTTTGATACACTTAAAGTATTGTTTAACCATTTTGATGTCTGAAGCAAACTTGAATCTCAATGTGAGAATGATAATTTATCCGGTCTCTGGTTTAAAGACATCTATATGTGGAATTATATTGGGAATACAGTGAATTTATAAGTGACACCTGTCAATTCGGGAGGAGGGAATGTCATTTTCAAATATTTTACAAAAAAAGACTTTAAAACATTTTTCTATTTCTGGTTATTGTATTTCTGTTCTTAGCAGTACTTAATCATAACTCACCTTGAAAATGTTTTCAGTACATTTTGCATTGCAACATTTCTTGCTATGTGTGTTTCTGTAAACCTCAGTAGTAAGACCCCCAGTTTATTATTTTTAAAGTAGTAATTTAAAGTGGTACCACATGAAGACAAAACCAAGAAGCTGCATTACTTTGTCTTGTAGCAAAGCATTTAATAAAGTACAGTATCAGAAACAGGATTCTATTAGAAAAGTGTATTTTGAATGCAATATATGTGATAGTTTGTTACATTTTCCCCAACAATGTTTTTTTTAAAGGTAAAAAGGTGTAAAGAGACATCAGAGCATTTAAAAGATGTTAAGATTATTTAAAAAGGATTGGTGAGATAAGAACTAGGAAAGTGCAGGATACTTCTATTTCCCATTGCTGGGATAGAGATAATAACAAAGGTGTCTAGCAATTGTTTTTATATGCTAAAATGGCAAAAAATATCAAGTCTGCATTATGCCTTTGAATACTATGTTACTACATTGCTTGCACTGCTTTTAAAAAAATGATTGCTCCATTCTGTACATGCCATGGCCATGAGGGTTATGTACAAGGTTGTTGTTTTCTGGTTGCTTTTATCATATAATATTACCAAATGCTATATCTGATGTCCCATAGTACGCTAACAGTCAGTCCTCAATTCACAGGAGAAAGCCGGGAAAACTGACATAAATAATATACTCTTATGAAAAACATGACACATTGGATATGAATTATACACAGTTTTAAAAACCCTTAAAATTTCACCAGCCTTAGGACTGAATCATCTCAAATGTCCACAGGTCTTATTTAATTATGGGTAATCCTTGACTTAACAACTATTCAGTTATAACAGTATTGAAAAAAGTTGACTTGTGACCATTTTTCACACTTTAACAACCGCTGCAGCATTCCCATGGTCATGTGATCAAAGTTAGGGAACCTGACAACTGGCACGCGTTTATGACAATTGCATTCTGGGATTACCATTTGTAACCTTAGATTAGGTAGGTAGGCTGTCACTGAACAAGAGATTTATAAATCATTGACACCAATGTTTTATCCTGTTTCAAAGTTTAGGCTAGTCCTGTCAGAAGAAGTTAATATTCCCTGTTGAGTGAATATGTGTTGGGCTGCAGTCTTAATTTCTCTGTTGTATTCCTTCCCATCTCATATAAATGCAAATTATTTTAATGACTGTTTAAAATGTACCAAGGAATATGAGACTAGTATGTCTGCGGAATACATTAAGTTTCTCTTTTAGAGCTTTTATTATCCAGATGGTGCTAAAAGGATGTTTTCTGAGTTAGCAGCTGCACAAAAAACGAACCCAATACTTCTATCTAAAACATCCATTTATGAAGGAGGCTGGCAATTGTAACTATGAATTTCAGCAGTGGTCTTGCCTCGTTGAGCTTTTTTGCCATGATCCTGCAACTGAAGGGATGGAGCTGTTCAGCTAGTCTTAGCCAATGAAAGTCAGCCTTCATAGCTTATAAACCCCCCACCCCATATTTGGGGGGTTCTCTCCCACGATACAGAGCTTCGTCAGTGTCAGCTTCCAGCAGGACCGTGAAGATTTATCAAAATTTATTTCTCATTTGCCAGTTTTAATCCAAATTGCTTCTAAACCATTTTATCGGGGCAATTTATCAGGGCAATTTATGGGGAAAAACAAAACAAGTAAACATATAGGTGGTCCTCATTGAATGACCACTTATTCGGTGACCGTTTCAACTTGTAACAATGTTGAACTTACAACCAGTCCTCAAAAGTTTTGCCCAACGCAGACGCCAATGGTCATGTGATTGTGGCAACATTCTGTGCCACATCACAATTTGCGACATCTTGTCTTTCACAAACAAAATCAATGGGGAAGCCAGCACATTGTAGTCACGAGAAGATCTTGCTAGATGACCATGGTCTTCACTAAATGATGGTAACTGAGGACTACCATAATGCTGTCACTAAGCAGTGCAACCACCTGACATGCTTTACAACCCCACTGCTTAGCAACAGAAAATCTATTTCCAATTATTGAAATTAAGGGGCGCTATTTGGACTGTTAATGGAGAAATTAAGCAGAATCAGCCCATCTTCTGACCAGAATGCTCACTGCATGTCAATGTTATAAATTTGGAATCTCAAAACAAAAATAAATTGATTATTATAAGACAAAAATAAGCCGCCTCAGGTCACATTCAGAACGAGAACTTAAATGCAGGATTTATTTCTCTCAAGAATTATTCAATGTGCAAGCAACAATTTCCTAGGGAGGGGATGCAATATTCTGTGAATGTAGCCATTCTAATTTTTGAACTGCGATTTATGCCTCACTGCACTGTATGGAGCCCATCCAATTATGGCTTGATCCACAAACCATGGCTGATCAAACTAAACCAGCATTGTGGATTGTGACTTATGACTTAGCGTGTTGCTTTAACCCAATTAATTGTGCCTTAGTTGAAATAAAATAAAATAAAATGTGTAAAAGCATATCTCCTGAAATAGAAAGGGAGCTTGGATCTTCAGTGTTAATTCAGGCCAAATTGAAAGTTTACAAAAATGAGGCGTTTATGAAACCTCGTGTTGCTAAATGATACTGCATTCCCACAGTCCTAGCATATCACTTGTCCTATATATATAAATGTCTGGTTCTAAGCACACCTCTAAGTTCAAGTACCTTGCTTCACCTTTTTTACCCTTAGAAATGGTTATTCACATTATCATTAAGCTACTCACATCAAGAACTGTTCTTTATACATGCAGAGAAATAACACTTAACAAAGAACGATGGAGGAGGATGTGAAGGATAACCGTTGCTACTGTACCTGACCGTAGCAATACGGTGACAATACGATTCTTTCTCCCTGTAAAGATTTATTTTGAAGGCTGGTGCTGGGTTAAACACACAGCCATGACTTGATGGCACATGGATGGGGGAAGAACAAAGCAGAATGCGCAAACAGCAAGAAAATGAATATATTACAGCATTCCAACAATACTTTCTGGGACACGAAACAAGAGGTGCCACAAAAGAGAATGAAAGGGTGAGGTTCTTTGCAAGAACTGAGTGGAGCTAAACTGAGTTAATTCACTTGGGTTGCCCCTAGTAATGCCATTTATCGGTCCCCCCCCCCCCCCCCCAGAACAGTATCTCTTAAAAGCCATTTCACGATGAAACAAACTGGCTTTTTATCCAAAGTATATAATCTGAAAAGAGCCACTGGTTATGTTAAGGGGGACCTGGTGTAAGCAGCTGTTATACCCTGTTATCTATAAAGTGGGTGGCTCATTGACTTTAAGGTGGGGCGATCAAAGTTGAGAAGAAACAAATCGGCAATTGTAGAGGGGGGTTTAAACCCAGATAAAATTTAGTACAATGGAGACAGAATACTTTCTAATCACCTCTTTTTCCTGGGATGCGGTGGGGAGAAAGAAATTTGTAGGTCTTAGAACAATGTGGGTGAAGCTAGACTAGAATTCCATACAGTCTTCGGGAGGTTTTTTTTTCTCTCTCTCTCTACAGGCTGCCGTAGATACGCTTGATCACATCTGCCTCTTCTTTATCCAGGATGCCCTTGTCCACGTAAACATCAGCTTGTTGGTCTATGAAATCCCGCAGTTTCGAAAGATCGTAATCTGAAATGGAAAGGATTCGGGCGTGAAGGTTCGTTCTCTGAGCTTGTGGGTTGAGTTTCCGAACGTTTCATTACCAGGCTAGGTGACATTTTCAACAGAGTTTAGGCGAAAGGATTTATATAGGCAGGTTCTCCTGAAATCTATCATCTATCTATCTATCTATCTATCTATCTATCTATCTATCATCTATCTATCTCCATCCATCCATCCATCTATACACCCATGTCTGTTTTTCTATCTGTCTCTTTCTCACTATCTCTCTACATCACCCTACATATCTGTCTGTCTGTCTGTCTGTCTATCTAGCTATCTATCTCCATCCATTCATCTATACACCCAGGTCTGTCTTTCTGACTGTCTCTTTCTCACTATCTACATCACCCTACATGTCTGTCTGTCTGTCTAGCTATCTATCTCCATCCATCCATCTATACACCCATGTCTGTCTTTCTGTCTGTCTCTTTCTCACTATCTCTCTACATCACTCTACATATCTGTCTGTCTGTCTGTCTATCTAGCTATCTATCTCCATCCATTCACCTATACACCCAGGTCTGTCTTTCTGACTGTCTCTTTCTCACTATCTACATCACCCTACATGTCTGTCTGTCTGTCTGTCTGTCTGTCTGTCTGTCTGTCTGTCTGTCTAGCTATCTATCTCCATCCATCCATCTATACACCCATGTCTGTCTTTCTGACTGTCTCTTTCTCACTATCTCTCTACATCACTCTACATATCTGTCTGTCTGTCTGTCTGTCTATCTAGCTATCTATCTCCATCCATTCACCTATACACTCAGGTCTGTCTTTCTGACTGTCTCTTTCTCACTATCTACATCACCCTACATGTCTGTCTGTCTGTCTATCTATCTCCATCCATCCATCTATATACCATGTCTGTCTTTCTGTCTGTCTCTTTCTCACTCTATCTCTCTACATCACTCTACATCCATCTCTCTCTCCCTCCCTCCCTCTCTCTCTCTCTCTCTCTCTATTTCCCTCTAGAAAGAACATCCAATACTCTTGGACTTGAAAGCTGCAATTATATTTTGAATGGAATATTCTGACCTACATCCCCAAGGAGAGGCAAGCTCTAAACCTGCTATTTAACATTTAATTTACACGTACTCCCCACTTAACCATTGCAACCAGAATTTCTGTCGTAAGACGTAGCTGTTAAGGGGGGATCGTTTCTATGACAGTCTTAAAGTGAGTCACTGCAATAGTTCAGGGAATCACATAGCTGCTCAGACAACCATGCAGTGGTTAAGATAATCCATTCTTCCAAACGAGACATTTTTGCCATTCTACCTGTTATGAATTGGGTCGGTAGATTTAATGGTCCTATGCTCATTAATAAGCAAAGCCCATTACCAATTGCTGATAAATTCTGTAGAAAATTTAAGAGAACCGATATCACTTCCTATCTATGTCCATCTATAGCCTCTGCATCCGTATATATCCATCATGTCTTTCCATATATTCCATCTTCTCAAGACTACGTGATCAAGCTTTTTATTTGGCAGAATTCCAAAAGATGTTTTCAGGATTGGTCCTGTCCATACCGCAGCCCTCTTTTCAAATCTTACCATCTTTCTTTCCCTGCGTGTTATGTTTCTTCAGCCACTCTATATTCTTTCGGATGGCTTCCAAATAGGCCTCTGCTTTTCCTTCAAAGGTAACAAGAAAAAAGATGCATTAAATACCAGGAGTTAAAACACACTTCAGGGGAGAAAACTGGTCTATTGTAGAGAGAATAAAACAACCCAAGGCTCTTACACTATGGAGATTTTCATTCATCTGGGTCATGGCTATCCCAAAACTTCTCATCCAAGAAGCTCTTAGATTAAAAGGCTGCAATTATACTTTGGGTGGAATAACCTGATTTAACCTGGAAATTAACCTGAAAACGAGACGCTTTCTGACAGTGAGAACAATCAACCGACGTAACAGAAGTTGCCCCCGGAAATTGTGCCCTTGAGCGCTTCAAGAAGAGATTGGATTGCCACCTGTCAGAAATGGTGTAGGGTCTCCTGCTTGGGCAGGGGGAGGTTGGACTAGATGACCTACAAGGTCCCTTCCAACTCTGATTATCTGTTATGTGAATATTGGCATCTACTTTCCAAAGGTTACGCAAAGTCTGAATAAAAATATTGTCATTTAACATTTAATTTACACCTCCTCCTCATTTACCAACCACAGCTGAGCCTGAGAATTTCCAGTCAGAACTGAAGAAGCTTCTTGGATGAAAATATCTTCAAGAAAAAACGAAAGTCCAGTTGCTTTTTGAAAAAAAAATGCTGCCTTTGGAGGTTGTGGAGGCTGGCAGCAGTGATGAAGAGGCCCCCGAGGAGCCTGTACCAAGTGCACCTGCACATAGGGCTGCTCAAAGGGAAGAGCAGCTGCACGGGCGACTCGGGAGTAAGGCTGCAAGATAATTGGCCCTCCCTCAAGAGATAAAAGCCAGCTGAGAAACCGGAGTTCTTTGCAGGAAGCAAAGAAGTTTTTGCACTCAAGCCTGGTGGACATTCAGAATATCTGAGTTGGTATTTGGAGACTCTTTGATTTATTGTTTAGTAACTTTATTTGATGTTCTTGGCAGCCTTGCAAAAACTTGGCAAGGCTCTTTCTTGTGGGAGCTAATTCGTTGGAAGCAGCCTTTTATCTGTGAAGAAACAGGATTCATTAATGAAATAATAAAAAGTTGTGCTGTTACCTTTGTCTTGTGTTTACTCTCTTGGAACCAGGTTTGGGTCAGATGGGGGTAAGATAGTGACTCTGTGAACTGCTTGGAGAGGGCCGTAAAAGCACTGTGGAGTGGCATATAAGTGTTATTGCTATCTTACATACACGTTCGACTACTTTACCTTTGGGTTCTTCGTTGTTTCCTGCATTTTCTTCCTCAGCTTTTGTGGAATCTTTCAGGGCTTCGTATTCTTTTTCCCTTTCGGCTGTGCCTGTTTTTGTGCTGTCGGCTTCCTCGGCGCTCTTGTCTAGAGAGATCGCAAGCGGAACAATTTTTACATCTTCTGAACCGCAGTGCATTCCCACAATACACTTGGGTACATTGACGACTTTGGATGCTGTAATGGTTGTGGCAAGACTGGAGTCATACAGAACAGATTTCCAGAATAGGTTTGCTGTTTTTGATTGCTATTTAAGTCGATTCAAACAACTGCCAACTTCTAATTCGGCTAAGTTCACAGGAAAAAGCGTAACTGGAAAAAAAGGATGCAATAACACACTTCACAAAAATCTTACCTGATAGCTTGTTCTGGGAACTGGATTTTTCAAGTTTCTTTCTTGTCTGCAGGGCGATCATGGCATCTAGATTTTCTGAAAGGCAGAAAAAACACACATAAAATCTCATCCTCTAGTTCTTTGTAGAATCAAGCATGGTTAGATGACTTTGTTCTGGAACCAGGAAGGGACAATTAACTCTCCAATAACTGGGCCCCTTAACATTGATGGAGACAGACAAGAGTTAAGTCTCCTCTACTCTGGATTGGTACTAGGAGTTAATTAACTGACTCAATTACATCTAACCCTGCCTTCCAACCTCTTAAATATACTGTGCAGGTAGAAACAAAAATCTATATATAGATTGCCAAATAGCTCTGCTGTGGCCATCAAGGATAATTTGTTTTAGGAGGGAATTCTACATTCATTGTCACATGCCGGTGTTAACCTCTTCATTTGATTGCCATGGTTACAGGTACAGTAGTGGGATTCAATTTTTTTTACTACCGGTTTGGTGGGCGTGGCTTGGTGGGCGTGACATGGCTTGTTGGGCGTGGCTTGGTGGGCGTGGCAGGGGAAGGATACTGCAAAATCCCATTCCCTCCCCATCCCACTAACCTGCTTTCCAGCTCCATTCTCCTGTGCAGGGCAACCAAAGAAGACCCAGCCAATCAGCTGGCATACAGGAGGCAGAGAATAGATGGGGGCGGGGCTAGTCAGAGGCGGTATTTGCTGGTTCTCTGAACTACTCAAAATTTCCTCTACTGGTTCTTCAGAACTGGTCAGAACCTGTTGAATCCCACCTCTGGTACAGGTAGTCCTTAACTTACAACAGTTCATTTAGTGACCGTTCAAAGTTACAATGGCACTGAAAAAAAATGACTTATGACCGTTTTTCACAGTTACAACCTTTGCAGCATCCCCATGATCCCCTGATCAAAATTCAAAGGCTTGGCAATCGGTTCATAGTTATGACCGTTGCTGTGTCCCGGGGATCATGCGATCCCTTTTTGCAACCTTCTGAAAAGCAAAGTTCACGGGCAAGCCAGATTCACTTAACAACTGGATTACTAACTTAACAACTACAGCGATTCACTAAGCAACTGAGACAAGAAAGGTCCTAAAACGGGGCCAAACTCAGTTTAAAAATGTCTCACTTTACAACAGAAATTTTGGGCTCAATTGTGGTCATAAGTCGAGGATTACCTGTACTGCATTGTTGAGTTCTACATCCATCAAGGCTAGGATGTGTTTAAAAAGTACAACCAGAGGTGGCATTCAGCCAGTTCTGACCAGATCGATCTATCTATCTATCTATCTATCTATCTATCTATCTATCTATCTATCCATCCAGAGGCAATAAACAGGTTCTGACCAGTTCTGGAAAACCAATAGCAGAAATTTTGAGTAGTTTGGAGAACTGGCAAATCCCACCTCTGGCCTCTGAGGCGTTCCTACTTGGTGGTGTCATCATGTGACCGCTGGTATCGCTTCCATCAGCCTCCATAAATTCTCCGCCTCCCATTGAATCCTAGCTGATTGGCTGGGTCTTCTTTGGCTGCCCTGCATGGGAGAAAGGAGCTGGAAAGCAGGTTAGTGGGGTGGGGAGGGAATGGGGATTTTGCAGTATCCTTCCCGTGCCACACCCATTAAGCCATGCCCACAGAACCAGTAGTAAAAAAAAAAATGAATTCCACCACTCTATCTATCTATCTATCTATCTATCTATCTATCTATCTATCTATCCATCCATCCATCCAGAGGTGGTAAACAGTTCTGGAGAACTGCTAGTGGAAATTTTGAGTAGTTCAGAGAACTGGAAAATCCGACCTCTGACTGGCCCCGCCCCCATCTATTCTCCGCCTCCCATTGAGTCCCAGCTGATTGGCTGGGTCTTCTTTGGTTGCCCTGCACAGGAGAACGGAGCTGAAAAGCAGGTTAGTAGGGTGGGGACAGAATGGGGATTTTGCAGTATCCTTCCCCCAGGAATGGGGCGAGAATGGGGATTTGAACTACGCCACCTATGTTTGGACTTAAGCGTAGTACACAAAATTATCTGCTACAATGACCTGCCCGTCAATGATTACTTCAACTTCAATCACAACAATACAAGAGCACACAACAGATACAAACTCAATGTAAACTGCTCCAAACTTGATTGCAGAAAGTAGGACTTTAGCAACAGAGTGATCAATGCCTGGAATGCACTACCTGACTCTGTTGTTACATCCTCTAACCCTCATTCCTTTAACCTCAAACTAACCACTATTGACCTCACCCCATTCCTAAGAGGTCTGTAAGTGGCGTGCATAAGTGCACCATCGTGCCTACCATCCCTGTCCTATTGTCCCATTTATTCGTACCTATTTCCTGTATTCTTACTCATGTTTATACTTACACCTATTACCTTGTAAGCGATTGACAAATCAAATAAATAAAATAAAAATGAGTAAAATTTTGCAGTATCCTTCCCCTGCCACACCCACCAAGCCACACCACACCCACAGAACCGGTAATTAAAAAAAAAATTGAATACCACCACTGAGTACAACCACCAACCAAGCAGGAACTGGAATCTTCAGTTTATTTATATTTTAATATACACATACTGATTATGTGAAACGATCTTTTCCAGAGTCTTGACACACATAGTTTACAGTGTGCTCTCTAGCTTAAATCCCCTAGATGGCTTCTCAAATGGCTGAATACCCTCTCTTGGGCTAAATTTTGCCGAAATAATTTTGGCTGCTTTCCTGCACAGACTAACTGAAGAAAGGGGGAAGGGGGATGCAAGAAACTGGCTGCTTTCAGTCAAAATGACATTAGTATGTATCCTCTCGCTGGAGATTGGATAAGTTGCATGCACAGTGTTGGCTTTCAATTACTCTAATGCAGTGAGTCATTAAATGTCACTCCCCAGGACAGTTGTAGCTAAGCAACTAGTGGTCCAAGTGGTGCTTTTATAAGTTCAGATGTCACTGCTAGGCTGGTTGCCTTGGTAACTTTAAAAAAAAAAACTGAATAAGAAACTGGACCTTTCATCCACCAAGCCTTTTTTTTTTTTTAATACCATTAATTAAAATGCCTCCACTGCTGGCAATATTTTCCACAAGCTATCTTAATAGTTGATAGTGAAACCAGCTTAACAGGATAACAGAGTCGGAAGGGACTGTGGAGGTCTTCTAGTCCAACCCCTGCTCAGGCAGGAGACCTTATATACCTGCGATGGCGAACCTATGCCACGCGTGCCACAAGCGGCACACAGAGCCATTTCTGCCGGCACACGAGCCTCAGGCAAACTTACCTCACTGCGCATGTGCGCGCCTCACAGCTGATTTTTCGGCTGGTTTGAGGCCTTTTTTGGCTTCCCAGAGGCTTGGAAAAAGACTCTGCAAGGCTTTTCAGGTTGAATAGGCCCGTTTTATCACTTCCTGTAATACCAGAAGTGATAAAATGGGCCTATTACTCGACCTGAAAAGCCTTGCAGAGGCTTTTTCCAAGCCTCTGGGAGGCCGAAAAAGGCCTCAAACCAGCTAAAAAATCAGCTGTGAGGCGCAGTGCAGGTAAGGGGGTGGCAGGGGGGATTGTGCGCGCATCTGCAGGGGGCGTGGGGGGGGACGCGCATTGTATTCTGGGTGCTGGCATGCAATTTTTGGCACAGCAGCCCCAAAAGCTTAGCCACCACTGTTATATACCATTTCAGACAAATGGTTGTCCAGTCTCTTCTTAAAAACCTCCAGTGTTGCCGTGTTCACAACTTCTGGAGGCAGGCCGTTCCACGGATTACCCGTTCTCGCGGTCAGGAAATTTCTCCTAGGTTGCTTCTCTCCTTGATTAGTTGCCATCCGTTGCTTCTTGTCCTGCCCTCAGGTGGCTTTGGAAAACAGGTGGATCCCAAGGGTGGGATTCAAAAACCCCAGCAAGCGGTTCGCTACCCGATTGCCGGATGGGCGTGGCCATGGTAGGCGTATCCTACCGGAAATTCCAGAAGGGCCATTTTTTTTGGCCTTCCCCAGGGTCCGGAGGCTTCCCTCAAGCCTCTGGGAGGGCGAAAACGGCCTCTCCCGGGCTCCGGAGGCCCTCCAGAAGCCCCAAACAGGAAACATTTCTGGACTTCCGGAAGGCCCATTTTTTCGCCCTCCCAGAGCCTCCGTGCACACCCTGCACTTCCCTGCATTCAAAATGGGTCAGGTGGAAACTCCTGGGTGGGGTGGGCAGGGCCAGCTGCTTGGTTCAACTACTGGTTCAGTGAACCAGATGTAAATTTAACACCTGGTTCATGCAAACCGGTCCGAACCGGCTGAATCCCACCCCTGGTTGGCACTTTCTTTTTTTTGTAGCAGCCTCTTAGATATTGGATGACTGCTATCACCTGGCTTTCTCTGGCTCACTTGGACGTAAATCCCACTATCTGGAATATGTCTGATTTCAAGTTGAATGTGCCCATGAAGGATGAGATGTTGGGATGTATGTACAGAGGAGGCCCTGGGGAATCAGAGGAAGGGTCCTATGTGGAGATAGGACCCAGGTAGGGATGGAATGGACATGAGAGCGAGGAATATGAATTCTGATAAAAACATTTCTTCTTGCCTTCATTTCGTTGCCATAAGCAGCCTGGCTCCTTCCTGTCTTCTCTCTCTCTCTCTCTACAGGAGGATAGGATGTGCTGCCTCAGACAAAGATTTAAAACTGCTTTTACTTTTCTCTGCGGAAGGAGGGGAGTTGTGGAGTGTGAGGGTGCTGCTTTGAGCTGCTCTGCAATAGGAAAAGGGTTGGAACCGCACATTCTTAGTGAGGCAGAAGTTCGCACCTTAAACCACTAGCCAGGATATCAGGAACAAGAATAGCTTGCTTATAAGAAAATCCCCCAAAACCACATAGCTGGCACATGAAACTAGGACACTTTGCAAGATTTCCATAACCTGGAGGGAAATACAGGTGACGCAACATGTAGCTATGTAGGGGGCTGAGATCCAAATATCCAATCAATATTATCTGTTATGCATGCATTGTTAGGGGAAGGGCAAAGGTTGTATTCAACCACCCCTTGACTATAAAAATTGCTGTAAGATTCTCATCGAAGCTCTTGGTTAGTTTTTGAGCCAGGGTCCTTATAACTTTGTGCCACACCTTAAGGTGTCAGGTGACTTATCGGCTTCGACACCAAACAAGAGCTCAGTTTGGGGACAACAGCCATCCTTCTGAGGCAGGGGTCTCCAACCTTGGCTCCTGGAAGCCTGGCGGACTTCAACTCCCAGAATTCCACAGCCAGCTTTGCTGGCTGTGGAACTCTGGGAGTTGAAGTCCGCCAGGCTTCCAGGAGCCAAGGTTGGAGACCCCTGTTCTGAGGGATGATAACTTTAACCGAAACAACAATAACACAATATTTCTCTTCCCTGAAGGGCGGTTATTAAAAGGAAAAACAGCATAGTCTTATTTGTTACTGTTCAGAAATGGATCCAGAGAAGGAAGTTTAAATCTTGTCCACTTGTCACTGAAATTTAGAAACAAAACTAGACTTTCTGTGGAATTCAGTCATCCCACACAGGGAAAAAAAAAAAACACCTAATATCCCACCAGCCCACCATAAAGAGGATGAATTATTGTAATTATGATGAAGGTAAGAAGTCTATTCTCTTGACTCATCCATCATTGACATAATTTGTCAGTTCAAGAATATTTAGAGAATTATTTATTAGTAGTGTTTGTATGCCAAGTGACTTCTTACAGAACACAGCCGCATACCCAACCCCCCAAGAGGATTATAAACAACTGAACAATCACAAGCAATAAACATTATACGACACTGAAAGGATAGATAACGTCTAATCTACCTTCTTTAGAGAAACTAATTAGAGAGGAGAGAATTCTTATGTATGAGAACATGTTGTTCCAGAAGAGGGGTGAATTAAAGTATACTAGAGTCCAAACATAAAAGCATGCATGAATGAATTATTAAAATAATAGATCGTCGTTCCCTAAAACACTACTGGGAATAGCAACAAGCACATTTTGATTCAGTTGTCTGAAACCAACAGCTGATCCCAGAATGATTTCGTACAGCTACATTTATTTCTTATAAAAAATAATACGGTAAATCCTGCCATCCATAACTCATCTCTTGTTGAAGTCTAAGTCACTACCAACTCCTAAAGTAGCAGACCAGAAACAATGATGCCACAAGCTCTAATTTCCCTGGATTATTTTGAGGTAGGGCTATTTTCTTAATCTGACAAATAGGGTGGTTTTTTTTTTCTTAGCAGATGACAGTAAGTGGCTGCTCAGGACTGAGCTCTAGAACCAAAGGTACATTTGGCTTGAGGTACATTTGGTTACGAGACCACCATCAAATACTAAGAGTCTACCGAGAAGCTGAAAAACATATTTGAAGTTGGATGGTAAGGGAAAGTAGTGGTTGGGAGACCATAGAATGATTCCTCCACCAGTTTCACATAGAGGTTGAACAGCATGAGGGACAAGGTAGAACTCTATGGAAACTTAAGCCAACATTTAGGTGTTGCACAGTAATCCTCTTTGGCCTTGACGATACAGGATATAGCCCTCACTGCTCAATCTCACTAGGCAATGGTCAATAGTATCAAAAGCCAATAAGGGCCACATTCTTCTCTACTCAGAATCCAGCAAAGGAACTGCAGTAGTTCCAGTACTTCATAAAGCCTAATTTTAACAGGGCTTCTAATGTCCGTCAAAATGCCTGTACCTCTTCCATTTTTTTTCTCATTACCCTTCATTTCCTGCTCCAACAGACAAGGATGGTAGGAATCAATACATTTGGGTGGGGATCAAGAAAATGCTGAACTACACTGTAAAGTTCTTGCTTACATTGTTTACAATTCATTGAAAGAAACATGATGTGTACATACCTGTTCGGACCAAGGCTTCCTGAGACACCAACAAACACATATAAAATCCAAAACTCTTTTATTTTAGTTCAATGGCTGTGAATTATCATCATTCAACTGCCCGGAATGAGTCTTAACTGCTTATAATTAGTCCCAGGGACATCTGCCAAAGTTCTTTGTAAGACATTTGATAAGAACACACCTTATCTTACTTGAAGTGCTGCCAACAACTAAAGTCCCAATTAGTCTTTCCAAAACCAAACAGAGAACAAATTCACTACGGAGCTTTCAGAGTCCAAACCGATTAGAGCGAATGACTTTACATCCTGCAAAGGTTTTCCTACCTTTGCATGTCCTTTATACCTTAGGGGAGGGGCAATCACCTCCAAGCCTTACTCCTGAGTCGCCCCTTTTGGCTTAACTGTTCTCACCTTCTAGCAGCTCTGTGCATACACGCACGGGGAACAGGCTCCCTTTGTTCCTCTGCCTTGCTGCTGCCAGATTCTGGAGACTCCAGAGTCAGCACCCCACTCCCAGATGGTCCTGGTCCCACCTCTGTATCGGATGCAGGACCCTCATCCAAGTCCTCCCCAGACTCCCCAGACTCCCGTTCTTCCCCACTGTCTGATTCTGCTGCTGTCTGCACAGGCTACCGGTGAACCACAACAGTACCAATACGTTTCTCAGTAAGGCAATACTGTCAGGGCTGGGCAACTTATGAGCCAAATAGGACCTTCAACCTGGTGTCACAAAGACTTTTTCAGGAGATTAATTCAAAATTAATCCTCGCGCAACGGGGTGAGCTCCCGTTCCTTGCCTCCGTTCCTGCCCACCTATCCATTTGAAAGCATGGAAAGGAGAATAGATAAATAGGTACCACTTCAGTGGGAAGATAATAGCATTCCATGTGCTTTTGGTACAGTCAATATGAGCTGCTGGCCATATGACCATGAAAATTGTCTTTGGACAACCCTGGCTCTCTTGGCCAAGAAACGGAGATGAGCTGGACCCAATGAGCAGGGAAAGCTTTATCTTTAATTCAGAACTCTGTAATACTGGCAACCAACTCCATGGATGAAACAATGGAGAGATTGGGTATCAGAGGGGAATGGAGAGACAGGAATGGCGTAAATAGAATGGACGACTCCCTTCTTTTGGCGTTGCCCCCTCCTCGCCTTTATTTCAACCTCATCCGCCAACTGGCATATGGCTCTCCACATTATCCTCAGCGGTATGTAGGAGGCAAGATTTGCTCGCCTTGGTAAAGAAGAGCAAAACATGGGGGAAGATGAGATGCATAGCATCTGTTTGTGTCCCTCCTTCATCAAAACATGTCCAATCTCACTTGCAGAAGGGCCCAAGAACGGGGTGACTGAGTCATGGTGATGGAGGAAGGTGTGAATGTGAAGATTAAGGCTGAGTGTGAATGGCGTTCCGCCTATGGACTCACAGTGGAAGACAATTCACTCAAGCATTCTGACTGTTTTTAGTTGCTTACTAATAACCAGCAATCATTACACCCAGAGATGATATATATGCCCTGTGCAAAGTTGGAAGGAAGCAACTCTGCAAGAAAGAAGTTTTTGGATCCAGATGAGGGAATTTCATAAATTTCCAGCAACAATTTTCCTACCCTGTAATGTGAGGCTCACAAGGGACGCTGTGGCTCAGTGGCTAAGATGCTGAGCTTGTCAACCAGAAAGGTTGGCAGTTCGGCGGTTCGAATCCCTAGCGCCGCATAACGGAGTGAGCTCCTGTTTACTTGTCCCAGATTCTGCCAACCTAGCAGTTTGAAAGCATATAAAAAAATGCAAGTAGAGAAACAGGGACCATCTTTGGTGGGAAAGTAACAGCGTTCCATGCGCTTTCAGCTCCTCGTTTCATTGTTTCTTAAGGCTCCAGAAGACCAAGTCTTTAGAAGGTCAAAAAACACTTCTCAGTGGAGATGCTAAATATAGTGCCACAGAGAAACCTTTGAGAAGAAGGCTTTCTGCTCCGGTTGGCAGCTTTGATGACAAAATAGAATGTTGCCTGTGGAGCAATTTCTAACTAGTAGGGTTGGAAGTGGACCGCAAACAGTAATTGTCATTTCCTGGGGCTGGTTCACATACTGGTGGCCCAGTATGGGGTTGAATTCCCCTTTGCTGGCTTGTGTCTCAGCAGAAGTTGAAGAGACATTCCTTGGGGATGTTAAATGTCAAAAAACATTGAAGTCACCAGCAGCCTTTTCATTGAGAGGCGGAATTGAGGTGATTGACCTCTGTAGAGATTCTCAGTCATCCAGGTTCATGGTTGTCCCAAAGGTGCTTTTTTTAAGGAGGCAACTGGACTTTTCTTTGTTTTTTCTTTTGATGATGTTTCCCTTCTCATCCAAGAAGCATCTCCAGCTCTGACAGGATGGTGGGGAATGGAAGGATTTCTATATTCTATATTTCTATATGATATTTAGATTCCTTGCAGACAGCTGGACGTTTGCATCCTTTTAGAGGGTCTTCAAGTGCTTCAATGACTCTCTAAAAGGATGCAAATGACCAGCTGTCTGCAAGGAATCTAAATCTAAATATAATATATAAATCCTTCCATTCCTCACCATCCAGTCAGAGCTGAAGAAGCTTCTTGGATGAGAAGTGAAATGTCTTCAAAAGAAAAAACAAAGAAAAGTCCAGTTGCCTCCTGAAAAAAAAGCACCTTTGGGACAATCCTGGTGATTGATAATTAAGACACACTGATTTGAAAGAGATCCTGTATTAAATTTTGACTTTATTTTTTAAAACTCTTCACTCTGTGGTGGAAAAATTCGGATTCCACTCCCCCCCACCCTGGTTCTTTATCGTTATCCCAAATCCTTATTTAGGGTATTTAGCATAGAGACTCAAAAGTCCTTTGTAATGAAGTGGTTGCTGAGGATATCTCCACCCCCTCAAAGATGTCTAGTTGCTGAAAGAGTGACAAGCTTGTTGAGATATGAGGAAATGTAGCATCCCTTCTCACTCTACCTCCAAAACAGCAGATCAGCACAAATGGATACAACCTCCTCGTTTTGAAAAGCAGACTGCAATATGGTAAGGAAGAAAAAGATGAAGATTTGGGTGAAGAAAATATAACCAATCTACTCTGCATCTTTGGATTATAGTCACTATACATTCCTAGACAACTGTCATGGCATAGAATATCAGGGGTCTTCCAACTTGACAGCTTTAAGACTTGTAGGCTTCAACTCCCAGAATTCCTCCTCCACTCATGTTAGCTCAGGAATTCTGGGAGTTGAAGTCCACAAGTCTTAAACTTGCCACGTTTGAAGACCCTTGCTTCTTTCTTTCTTTCTTTCTTTCTTTCTTTCTTTCTTTCTTTCTTTCTTTCTTTCTTTCTTTCTTTCTTTCTATTCTATTCTATTCTATTCTATTCTATTCTATTCTATTCTATAATCTCTATCTATTCTACCCCTCTTTATCTATTCTAGCTGTCTATCCTCTCTCTATTCTATCTCTCTTTATCTATTCTACCTCTCTTTATCTATTCCAGGAGTTTTCAAACTTGACAGCTTTAAGACTTATGGACTAACTCCCAGAATTCCTCCTCCACTCATGTTAGCTCAGGAATTCTGGGAGTTGAAGCCTACAAGTCTTAAACTTGCCAAGTTCGAAGACCCTTGCTCTATTTTCTCTCTCTCTCTCTTTCTCTCTTAACCTATCTCTCTCTTTCTATCTATTCTACCTCTCTTTCTCTATCTATTCTATCTATCCATCCATCCTCCCTCCCTCCCTCTCTCTCTTCTAGCTCTCTTTATCTATCTATCTATGCCGGGGTCTTCAAACTTGACAGCTTTAAGACTTCAACTCCCAGAATTCCTCCTCCAGTCATGTTAGCTCAGGAATTCTGGGAGTTGAAGCCCACAAATCTTAAAATTGCCACGTTTCAAGAGCCTTGGCATAGATAATCAAAACTGGTATAGAGGTTGACCGTTTTTCTACAGATTTTTAAAGCCTCCAAGGTAAGATAAAGAATCAAACTGTGAGACTATTTCTAGGGGGAAATAACCCCAAATTAGGACGTATATATGAGCAGATGTGTACTAAAGATAATCTTTGACTTACAACAGTTTGTTTAAGACTTACAACAGCACTGGAAAAAATGACTTATGTCTGTTTTCACACTTATGACTGCTGCAGCATGGCCATGGTAACATGATCAAAATTCATATGTTTGGCCACCGACTCACATTTATGATGGTTGCAGTGTCTTGGGGTCATGCTTTTGCAACCTTCTGACAAACAAAGACAATAGGGAAGCCAGATTCACGTAACAACTGAGTCACTCATTTTGCAACTGCAGTGATTCATTTAACAACTGGGGCAAGAAAAATCGTAACATGAGGCAAAAGCTCAATTAATAAATGTCTCACTTAGTAACATACATTTTGGGCTCAGTTGTGGTCGTAAATTGAGGACTACCCATATAAAGTAAAATCTAGAAGGCCACTTTTCTCAGTGGAGAACTAGGGAGCAGGAAATAATACAAATTATGCTCTGATTTCCCTTAACAGTTTGCAAAGATTTTAAAAGAAACACTATTCACTAGCAAACAAGTCAAGCCTCATTTGCATAAAGAACTGCCCCAGGTTTTTAGTTCATAATTCGAATTAATACCCAGTTCCTCGTTTTGTAACAGCTCAATAAGTAAACCAACGATAGACCTAAAGCTTATGTAACACTCCCTGTATAGCTTAGTGTGGAAATATTTCAGAACTTTGATTGGGGTACTCTACTCAAAATGTACACTGTTGCACAAAACACAATCCCAAATTTTACAAACCAAGACTTTGTGCAGTCTACAACTAATTTTAGAGCCGCAACAAGCTGGAAACCCATCGGTCTGAGAGAGTGATAGGTCATTCCATTGTTTACAATCCAGCATTTAGCAAGCATATATATGCCATTGCCAAACATAACATGCCAACTCACCCCTTGTTAGATTCAACAAGCAGTTCCTGTTGCAATAGATAATAACTGTAGAGTTTCATAATAAAAGACAGCCTTTTAGAAAAGAGACCTTACCAATCAGGGGGATAATAATTAAAAAAAAGTCTTATGAACCTAATTCTGGTTTCCTAATTCCAGTTCACGTCCCTTCCTTTGAAGACTTCAAAGATCAAAACTTCACATTTGGATACATCTCTAAGTTACAGTTTGATATAAACAAGACCCAAATTTAAAATCTCACCTGGTGCTTGAGAGAAAATAGGGTTATAAAAATTATTCCTATGCTCTTACCTAGATATGAAACACCTTCCTCTGGAGTGATGGTTCCATATTTAACCATCATCTTGACAAAATCTATTAGCGTTTTCATGATTGTAATCAGGGTTTCCTTTTCTTTCACTTCTTTCTCTGCGTGAAGAGTAAACAGATTCATGATCTCTTGGAAGTTAAGATAGCATGATTGTTTAACTTAAAAAAAAAACAACCTCTATCTTTTGATCAGCACGGTTTTTTTTCTCTCTCTCTCAGCCGGTTTGATTTTCAGGAGAGAAGATTATTGGCACAGCAGACTGAATCTGAATTAATGGGCCTGTTGAGAAATATTGCATGACTTAATCTGCATAAGTAGATTTGTGCGTTTTTCCGATTCTGGACCCGATACAGACAGTGACAGCTGAGGATTATGGCCACTGATCTATTCAAAAGTGAGAATGCGATAGCTCAGCTTTTATTTAATTTCTATTCATTTGGACCTGCCTTTTTTCTCCAACTAGCATTCCAAATTAATCGATGTTTATAGGGCTTTTAGTCATCGCTTCCCTCCCAGACTGTTGCCATTTAATGATCAGAGCAATAAGTGAAAAATCAGGAAATGGATTCATATTTCACGCTAAGCCATCATCATGTTGTTTGCTCCGGCTTGGTTTAATGAGCTATGTGAGTATGATTAGCCATTGTGTTTTATGAATCTAGGTATGGGCTTTGTGATCCTAAATTATGACAGCTGGCAAATCATAGTTAAGCAAATGGGATGCCTGAACACAGCTCAGCAAATAATCTGGGTCAATTGGTAAGGATCTGAACAACTGAAACACAAAATGGACTGAAATGAATTTTTCATATGGTTATTAAGATGCAAATGCATTCCACAGTATAGGAGTCAGAGTCCCTGATGCATTATGGTTTGTTTAAACCAGAGATGTCCAACTCGATTTCACTGAGGGCCGCACCAGGGTTGTATTTGACCTGGGGGACCCGGGGGAGGCATAGCCAGGGTGGATGTGGTTGTTCTGACCTGGGCTTCCCAAGATCATGAAGCAGACTCTGCATCCTGATAAAAATCCCTTTTATTTAGGTTAAAGGAAATTCCTCTCCAGCAAAGTCCCAGCAAACAATCTTTCAGGAGATTTCACAACTACAAACCTTTATCAGGCTTGGAGATTTGCCAGGCCGATAGCTTCCAAATGCTATGCTGTAGCAGCATTTACTTGGCAAGAAGTCAAAAACAGATCTTCATCCTAATGAACTGAACGAATTGTCTCCTGCAGACACCACTCCCCTTTCATTCCTCTTTATTCCCTATGGGAGGGGCCATTCACTGTCCACCTGTGCCCTTACTCCCGAGTTGATCCTTGTTCCTTAACTATTCCCTTCTCCTGGCAGCTCTGTACATGCGCACACTGGGAACAGGCTCCAGCTGTTCTTCTGCCCCACTGATCTCTGACTCCGAAGGCATCTGATAACTGTTGGATGGCCCTGGCCCCTTCTCTGCCTCTAACACAGAGTCCTCGTCAGAGCCTTCCCCAGACTCCAGGACTGGCTCATGTTCCTCCCCAACCTCCTTACTGTCTGAGTCTGCCGCCAGTTCCACTGGCTGCTGGCCGGCCACAACAGTGGCCAGCTCAATGTCACTCATGTTGGGGGTGCCTGTGGCGGCCCAAGCACTCTGCCAGTAAAAATGGAGTTCCATTTTCGTTGGCAGAAGGTCACAGGAAGCTGTTGCAGCCAAAACTGGAAGTGAGGGGACCAGCACATGGCCCTCCCAACCTCTATTTTCACTGGCAGAAGCACCACAGGCCAGTCTTTTGCTGTTTCCAGGGTGGCCCCGCAGGCCAGATCTAAGCACCTCGCGGGCCTGTATATGGCCCATGGGTTTTGAGTTTGACACCCCTGGTTTAAACTGATCTGACTTCACAAATGTTTGTTTATTGATCTATTGCTGTGATGGTGAACCTATGGCACGCGTGCCATAAGTGGCACACAGAGCCATTAGTGCCAATACGCGAGCCTCAGGCAAACTTACCTCACTGCACATGTGCACTCCTCACAGCTGATTTTTCGGCTGGATTGAGGCCTTTTTTGGCCTCCGAGAGACTTGGAAAAAACCCCTGCAAGGCTTTTCAGGTCGAATAGGCCTGTTTCGTCATTTCCTGTAATACCGGAGGTGATTAAACGGGCCTCTTATTCATCCTGAAAAGCCTTGCAGAGGCTTTTTCCAAGCCTCTGGGAGGCCGAAAAAGGCCTCAAACCAGCCGAGCAAATCAGCAGTGAGGCACAGTGCAGGTGTGGCGGGGTGGTGGTGATGGGCATTGAGCGCGCATGTGCAGAGGGTGTGGGCGTGCCTGCATTGCATTCTGGGTGCTGGCATGCAAATGCAGGCACGCTAATGCACATGCAATTTTTGGCACAGGAGCCCCAAAAGGTGAGCCATCACTGTTCTATTGTATTGTTTTTTAAATGGGTAAGCTGCCCAGAGCCGCTATGGTAAGATGGGCAGCTTATAAACCCAAGAAATAAAATAAAATATAAATCAATACAACATGGGACAACTCCGATATTTGAAATAATTGATCCATAGGAAACTCACCTGAGTTAAGGCTTTTTAATAGTTCGTAGAAATTTGGGAAGTATTGGAGATCCTGAAAGCGATCCTCTAGGGGCAGTTCATTTCTTCTTTCTAAGATGTTGGTGGGCGCCCAGGTATTACCCAAGGTATCATCTCCATCAGTATTTTTTAACACCTTCATACAACAAAATAGACCTGTGTATCAACTCATAAAACATTTCTATGGCCGTTTTATAGTTACCAACAGAAAGGGAACCGGGGGGGGGGGGAAGGGCTTGGAATCAAAAGTGCATTCCATGCATAGTTTTTTCAGAGATTGTAACTCGGTGACTGAAGTTTCTGCCCCGCAAAAATCTAATTGGAGAACATGATGGACGACGCTTGGCTATGGATGTGTTTCGTTGGAGAATATGAATTATGATACACCCGGGGGGTGGGGAAAAACCAGGGTCAAGGGTGACAGTGAATTATGTGTGTCAGAGTTGGCTACACCCAGGCAGTGCCGGACATGTTAACTCCCAATAAATCCCGCTTAGTTCGGCTCAAGATTCATGATTTAATAGGGGTAACTGCCAGAATCCTGACGGCATATATATTTGGATATCACAACCAAATACTTGATACCAACTAAATGCACAGCAGGAAATGCCTTAGTCCACTTCTGTTCACCCAAGGGATTAAAGAAATTAATACAAAATAAGACTAACAATAGGGATGAAAGAAAGTGACCGGCCTAAGTTCACCCAGCTGGCTTTGTGCCAGAGTCTGGACTAGAACTCACAACCTCCTGATTTCTAGCAGCCATGATGTCTAGATGTAATAAGTCTAATTTTTAAGTACCAGATACTGGAAGTGAACTATAGAGATTCCATGATTTTTATTCACTGCTCATGAATATTCAAAAGCATCTTGCAGCCATCCTATGGAATAGAATTGGCTGGGGTCACCCTATACATGAAACTACAGTATAATATCATCACCATCTTTTAATGACCCCATAATCTGTTATGGGGTAGAGTCTGGGGTAAGTGAATGTGGCTAGCTGAGTGTTTACTGCTTGGATGCCCTTCCTGAGTTTTTTTCAGCAGATTTATTGTATTGTGCCCAGAGAGAGAAAGATTTGCTTTTACCGAGGATTGAACTTACAGGCTGTTCATTATATATTGGATCCTACCAAGACAAAACTATTTTAGGTTATTCAGTGGTAGGTTTCTCAGAGATGGAAAAGTTCTTCAACTTAGGTGTTATAGTGTATTTCCTAAGAGAATGATTGACAAGTAGGCACGGCCATTGAAGTGTCCCATTAAATTGGGTTGTAATGAAGAAGGATTACCGGTTTTATGTTCTGCTTCTCTTTGGTCTTGCTTGGGAGTCCTTCAGAGGCCTTTTCCCGATCTTTGGCTTCGTCAGCAATCAGCTGTTGCAATGCTTCAGCCACTTCATCCTCTAGGGTGTAGGCCTGGCTTTCAGTGATCTGAAAGCCAGGAAAAGAAGAAACAATGTCTTTTTGATTCTCTCAGTGAACTCTGCACACCTATGTCTATGTGCTTTTGAGACAGATAGGCGAAAAGAATTCTCAGTTGAATCCTGAGGAATTCCATTGTAGTCCCTGATTTATTTATTTATTTTTGCTATGCTATTTTGTAGAATCTAAAAGCTAGACCAGAAATTTGAAAAGAGAAAGGAAGGGAGGGAAGAAAGAGGTAAAAGCAAATCATTTTTATCTGCACGGTTGTGTCTTATAAGTGATCTTCAACTCAATGAAAAAATTATTTTCAAAAAAAACTGCAATGCAGAATTAAACAGAAAGCAAATTAAGATTCACAGATTTCGTTGTAATTGATTAAAACTCCTCTTCCTTTACACATTGGATTTCTTTCTTGATTCTTGGGGCAATTCAATGCTTTGGCAATGCAAGAAAGAACTTCACAGAAAGTACTTCTCACATCCTTGTTATTTTTCCCCACTTTTTGAGCTTCTCTGTCAATCATAAAGCTTTTCAAGTAATTGGCAACTTGCATATCATGGAGAAACATCTTGTGACTGATGCAAACCAAAGTTACTGTTCAAAGCCTGAGCTCAAATGCAAAATAATAGCAATAATACTTAGACTTATATACTGCTTTAAAATGCTTTACATGTCTCTCTAAGCAGTTTACAGAGTCAGCTTATTGCCCCCAACAATCTGGGTCTTCATTTTACTGACCTCGGAACGATGGAAGGCTGAGTCAACTTTGAGCTGGTCAGAACTGAACTGCTGGCAGTCGGCAGAGTGAGTCTGCAATACTGTATTCTAACTACGCCACGACGGTTCATTAGGTTATTTATTTAAAAACAAATTCATTTGCTCCAAATTTTTCTTCAAAATCGTCTTTGAACCTTCATATAAGAAGTAGGAAGAAAAACCAAGCAGATTGTATAACTAAACAGGTGCCCAAAACACTCACCAGGCCCAGATTTAGAAGCTTGGAAACAATCTTGTCAAAGACGCCTCTATCATTTTCCTCATAAATTCTCATGGCAATCTTCTGGACGATATCCTCAGCTGTTAACGGGGTCCCATCAAGCTGATGAAGTCCATCAGGGTCATCTGAAAGAATAGCAAGGAGATAAAATGATGCTTGGGACAGCTGTAGGTCAGTGGCAGAATACAAAACCTCAGGTTCAAGTTTGGTATCTCCTGGAGAAGGAGACCTGGGGAAAAAAATTATATCTTAAGGGTATCTCATTGAGGTGTATAATTCATTCTGCCTAATTTACGGGATACAATTTTCTCCAATGTTATGGTCCACATTTTGCCTGAATGGCATTCTAGAGACAACCGTCCAAAAGGTAATCATGATGCCATGACAAAATATATATCTTTCCTTTCCTCTTACCTTATTATGATTGTACTTAATACTAGACACGATTACATTTAATTATGTTTTCCTTCTGTTCCATTAAACTTTATAATGTATGAACCATCCCCGGAGGGGTCTGAGGCTTGAAAAACTGCACTGCGCCTAACAATGTAACTGGGCCTGTCTCTACTTTCAATAATTATTAGACTCAAATTTGTCTAATGTTGGAAACAACTATTTGTCTGAAATGGTATAGGGTTTCTTCCTGCCTGAGCAGGAGGTTGGGACTAGAAGACCTCCAAGGTCCCTTCCAACTCTGTTATTCTAAAAAGATAAATGTTAAGCCAGTTACAGTCTATTGAACTTCTGCATCAGATCAAATTTTCTGCTATTCTGCTCCACCGGACGTACAAGGTTAGTGTGTTATATGGTTTTGTACTGTAGAATATTTCACAGTTTGTGTATGTATGTAGCTATTCCCTTTACCTATTTGGATTGGGCAGTCCATATAATCAAAGCTCAGTTAACGCTGTCCTTCATAGTTAAGTAATCTAAGTATATTCGGTGGTACATTTTGCGCATACCAAGGTTCACTTTCTCTTCCTGTCCTCCTTTTTTTTTTTAAAGGTCAACACTAGTGCTAATTATGAACATCATGGAAAATTCACATCGTGCATGCAGAACGAAATTGGTTTAAGTATTGCTGATAAATTAAAAGGTTTTTATTTTTGCATTCCATGGTTTCTCTAATATGGGGATTGCACTGCATTTGGATGGCATCCATGAGAACAGACTGAGATTTGTTAGAGACAAAAATGTTCTTCCTGTAGCAAAATGTGCTTTACAGTGGAATCAGATGTACCAGCAACACCAGAGATCTCTCCAATCTGATGTTCTCCAGAAGTCTTACAATTAGAATTCAAGAAACCGATAACTTGAAGGCACCTGCTTCCTTCAAACGAGTCTTCTCCAATTAAGTAAAAGGCCTTGTTTATTTCTGGGTGTTCGTCATCTCTATTTCAGATTCTAAAATTTTAAACTTTTGGTATTTCTGCCAAGTTAAGCTTCTGTATGCTTACTTCTCTGCGTGTACCGATATCTACAACAGGGCAACTTCACAAGCTGTGGACTTCAACTCCCAGAACTGTCATTGACTCATGAATTCTGGGAGTTGAAGTCCCCAGGTCATAAATTCGCCATCGTTGCCCACCCCTGGTCTACGGTCTCCTTCATAAATGGTGCCACTTTAGCTACCCAGCCTCAGTTATGAACCTATGACCAGCCTCAGTTATGAACCTATGACTTTGGTTGCATATCAGACAAGCGTTCTGCTCAGTGGTATGTTTCAAAATTGTGTACCACTGCTTCAGTGGGAGTGGCTTGGTGGGTGTGCTTTGCGTGCGTGCAAACACTTTGTGTGTGGATGTGGGCCAACTCACCTCCTGCAAGCCTGCACTCTCCCGGTTACTTCAGCAGCTGCCGTGTAGCACTCTGCTGTTCCATGCAAAGCAGCTGCTCTTCAAAAGCAGAGGTTAAAGTTGAGTGTGGAAGCCCAGGCGGGCAGGTGGGCCCAACAGCGGAGCGGTGGAGAGAACTGGTTTGATCTCCGCTGCTCATTGCCACTACCGGATCAGCCAAACCGGGCCGAACCGGTAGAATACCACCACTGGTTATGCTATCGGTTTAGGCTTGAATTGTCTGTATTCCTTAGCCACTGAAATATATCATGGTTATGTGGGCCCTAAGGCAGGGTTCCCTAACTTTTCCAGCTTTGTGGACCGGCGAGGGGGGAAGAGGAGTTGGCTCCACCAGAGCAGTGGCTAAGCATACGCATCTCCAGCACAGAATGCACTTAACCGTGGCTTGTTGAACAAATTTGCACAAGCGGTGGGCATGTGCACCCAACGCTCACACGAATGGAGACGCACACGTACCCTCTCTTGCAGCTCGTACATGTGTGTGTTTTGGGTTCTGTGGCCCTGTGGATTAGGGACGCCACCCCAAGGTACTGTGTTTTGAGTAACAAGCCATGTGTCAGCTCTGAGATTCAGCTGCCAAGTATGAAAAGGGGGTGGTGGCGGAGGAGTTGAAAAGGTCGAGCTTATTCCGTACGTCACATTGAGAAATTCCAGCTGTAGTTAATTGGTTCTCGTGATTAATGAAGTGTAGAAGTGGGAGGAGAGAAGGTGGATTTTGTGTAAGTGCGCAAAAATGACTTTCACTTTTGGAATTGCCTTAGAAGTACCAGAGCTGTTCCTAATAAATCAGTTGGAGATTATATTGTCTCGGAGTGACTGATCACCATGGATAATTTCTGGATGCCTAACACCATGGTGAAGTGCATTCTGTGCTGTTGCATAATGGCTTGAATCTCACTCTCTCCTCTTTCCCCCCCCCCCAAACATTGTTCCTTTACCCACATCAGCAGGACTTGGCATACGGCCATCTTGGCATTCTTGTTGCTTCGCCGCTAAGATTGATGAGTCTACCGTGATGACGTGCATTCAGAGAAGCCGTTTGACTCATCTGCGTACGTAGGATGAATTCAAAGCATAGTGGTGGTTGGTGACGGCTGGTGCAGTACCTGGGTATTTATAATCCACATCACTTTTAGTGGAGTCATACTCATCCACCAGCCTGCGTGTCTTGGTGGAATCTACATCGTCAAGAACAAGCTGTTGGGGGTACGGGGGACTCCTGACCGATTCCACTTCCTTTTCCTTTCTGTCTTTTTCCACAACAGATCTCAGCAGGTTCAAGCCATCCACAAATGAATAATTCCTGAATTCTGGCTTATTGTCTGGAAGATCTGGAATACAGACGTGTGAGAAACCAACTCATCCTCTGAGCAAGCAGCAGTCTGAGTGAATCAGGAATGTTTTTGTTTTTTGTTTTAAAAAAGGGGGGTGGGGTAAGGAAAAGTAAGTGAGTCGGGAATAAGAAAAGAAGGCTCACCTGTCTGGAGTGATTTCTTCATCTTGTCTGTCTCTGCTTCAGCAATCTTTTGGGATAAACAGATAAACAGATAATTAGAGTTGGAAGGAACCTTGTAGGTCATCCACCTAAGTGGGAGACCCTACACCATTTCTGACAAATGTCAGTCCAATCTCTTCTTGAAGGTCTCAAGTGATGAAGCTCCCACAACTTCCAAGGGCAACTTCTGTTCCATGGATTGATTGTTCTCCCTGTCAGAAAGTTTCTCCTTGTTTCCAGGTTGAAAAATCTCTCCTTGTTCAGTTTCCATCCATTCTTCCTTGTCTGGCCTTCGGGTGCCTTGGAAAATAGCTTGACCCCCTTCCTCCTCTCTGTGGCAGCCCCTCAAATATTGGAAGACTGCTATCACATCTCCCCTCGCCCTTCTCTCCCCTAGACTAGCCATGCCTAGTTCCTGCAACTGTTCTTCATATAAAACGGGGTGGGGGAGAGAAGACTGAGTGAGGTGGCTTCTTGGGGTCCATTGAGTTATCTGCCGAAGATAAGCCAAGAGGAGTAAACTGGGCTAAGAAGGAAGCATCTCAGGGACAGTAGCGATGGGGACCAGCCTTATTAACTGGCCTCCTGTCCAATAGTCCTCATTTTAACAGTTGCAGGAAGTGGGCATAGTCTGATGAAAAGAAGGATTAGGGGAGACAGGATAGCAGTGTTCCAATATCTCAGGGGCTGCCCCAAAGGAGAGGGAGTCAAGCTATTCTCCAAAGCACCTTCAAGGCAGGACAAGAAGCAACGGGTGGAAACTAATCAAGGAAAGAAGCAACTTAGAACTAAGGAGAAATTTCCTGACAGTTGGAACAATTAACCAGTGGAACGACTTGTCTTCAGAAGCTGTGAATGCTCCAACACTGGAGGTTTTTAAGAAGAGACTGGATAACCATTTGTCTGAAATGGTCTAGGGTCTTCTACTTGAGCAGGCTGGACCAGGAGACCTCCAAGACACCCCTTCCAGCTCTATTCCGATTCAATATATTTTGCCTGCATGAGATCCTAGTCTCACCTTGATATCATTCATTAAAATTAGCAGATGGCAGTGAGCTTGCAATACTGATCTGAACAGGCAATTAGTGTAAACCAGGGGAGGGATTCTACCAGTTCGGACCAGTTCTACAGAACCGGTTGTTACTATTCTGTGCAGTTTGGAGAACCGGCAAATCGCGCCACTGGCTGGCCCCGCCCCTCTCCGCCCCTCCCCTCCCTGCCCCACCCAGTCACTCCTTATCTCGCATGCATGCCATCCAACTCGCCTGCCTTGTGCAAGCAAATTTTACGTGACAGACTCAGGCAGCCGATTGCAGAAAGGTAGATCTGTGAGTGAATCTGTGATTCTGCAAGCAACTCAGACTGCCTGCCTGCTTTTCCTAACTTTGGGTAAAAGTTGTTCTTTGTTTTAATAAAAAAATTCAATATTTACATAAATATTTACAATCTTTACGTACAAGCCACGCCCAGCCAGTCACTGGATCACTAAGCTACCCCCCCCACCTCAAATTAGGCCACACCCACAGAACCGGCTGTTAAGAAATTTGAATCCCTCCCCTAGTGTAAACCATCATCTCCCCTACATCTCTACTTAAGCAGTAGGGGAAAAAACCATTATATTCCCTTTGATGTTTGCCTTATGTTCTTTAATGCTTCGTGGGTTTTACTTCTGATGTATTTTTCCCTGTGCCTCTTTAAGTTACTGGATAGTTAATTGCTGCTGGATTCCAAAATGTGTGAGCTCTTATTTATCTCCTCCTTTTAGTAAGATTTCTGGTAGCCTGTTTGTGGAAATATAGTAAAATAAAGAAAATAAATGCCCCCCCCCCCAGAAAAAAGAGACAGCCAAGGGAGACATTTTATCTGCCCTAGCAAGAAAAGAAATCGGGCGTTTTCCACTTGCCCATTAATGCTTTTATTGATTTCATTAATGGAAGAAGATGGGCAGTAGCTCAAGAGGGAGGAATTGCTTTTCATGCAAAGGAAGTTCAGCGTTTGATATCTCAAGCAGGACAGGAAAAATATCAGTTTCAAACCTAATGTTTGTCAGTGTTTAACATTAGAAATAAAAGGACCACAGATCTGCTTCAGTCCCACGTTCTTCTTCCCTCAAAGGCTAATAAGTTCATTATAGAAAAGCCTCAGTGGGTTGGAATCCTCAAAACTTTGTACGATTATGCCTCCAAATAAATTTTCCTGATGCTTTGGCTAATCAGCAAAACATTTGAGGATTCCAGAACATTTTGAAGACTGACAATTATTCTCCTGTGCGCTTGTGGTGCGTGAACATCTACGTCATCGGTTGCATGAATCTGATTATTTTTGGCAGTGATGAATTATTCACTTGTCAGCTAAAAGCTCATTCTGTAGAAAGGATGCAGTTGCACATAAACTCCTATAAAAATATTGTATACACTGACTTCGGCAGGATTGTGGTCTAGTAAATATTTAGTTGGAATGTTTATGTGGCATAGGATTTTTGGTTTGTTTGGTTTTTGATTAGTGCTATGAAATTAATTTATTTAGATCATAAGGATTTTCCTAGCAACTAGAGGCTTGGGTTTCTGCTGATTTTTACAGTATTGAAATATATTTTTTGTAGAAACTTGCTTTACCTACCTGTTCTTCCAATGGTTTCTCTACACTTAGTTCTCTGTTGTATACTGTTTTATCTGGAATACAGACATATATATTTAGATAGCTGTGGTACAATCAGGGTTTCATGCTTTCTCTCTTGCCTGTATATAATAATAAAACATATTATTAAAGTTCATCCTGACCTCTTTCCCTTAAACTCCACTTGTTTAAAAATGCTGAAACAAGTCCCAGAGGAACCTTGTTAGGGGAAAAAAACCCCAAAATGTTTATTTTTGCTTTTAATTAATGAAATTAGCCGTGGATATTCCTTCACACGAAGGCATGTTATTTGTCATTATACATCGTCTAATGCATAAGAACTGGACTAAAATAGCAGTAACGTAATCAGCTTGGAATAATCAAGAGATTAAAAGGCTGTATGACATTAAGAGAAACCTATACACAGATAGAGATGGGGCAAATGTTTCCTTGCAAATCAAACAGGCCCAGCATGAAAAAGAAATTTGGAATGAAAGGAATTCAAACTTTTTTCTCCAATTTTTTAAAAAAATCTTCCCTTTTTTCTTATTTTATTCAATTTGGCACACACACCCCCGCTTTAATCTAGGGGCTGTGTTCCAAATCTGTATATGTATGTAGATTTTGGAACTAAAATCTAATGTGGTTATAATTTCTATTCTTTAAAAATTGTTCGGCATCTCACAGCCTCTAAGTCCTTGCAAGGCAAGGAAGGGGTAAAAATACACTACAACTAGTGAAAGATGAGGAAGTTTAAAATGAGACCACCCCAACCTAAGGTGGGTCTGCTTACCTTCTCTTGCACCTTCAGGTTTCGGGAAGCCAAACATTTGGCCTACGATCAAGGACAACATGGTTAACAGGCTGAGGAGCATCTTTCTGCCCATGGCTTAGGAGAAAACCCTGCTGTGGGGCTCCAAGAAAAGCAGGATCTTGTACAGATCAAAGGAGCGCCCAGCAAGGATGCTTCGTCTCTTTTTCTTTGTGTGATGACGTAGATCTCTGGGCGGATTCAGCCAGCAGCTCAAAGTACCAGTTCAATGAATCTGGAGCTGTCCAGGTCTGCTGGTGCTGAAATACCCAGAGTCCCAGCTGCTCCTGGATCAACCAGCTACTTGGGAGGATGCTGGAGAGGTTTCCAGTGACAGATCAGCCTCCTCTTTCCCCTCCTTTCCCTATCAATAGATGAGCGAGTTCCTTTCTCTCTCAGCAGCTCCTAGCGAGGGTGAAGGAGAGAAGAGAAGAGGGGAGGAGATCAGGGATGAGAAAGGGATGGAGGGGGCTGCAGATGCTGGAGCATGCGTGTGATGAATCCGCTCTCTTTCCAGCCCAGCCTTACTTGCTGGAAAGAACTACAGGAAAGCATTAAAGCCCAGTATGAAAACATTTCTTTGTTTTCAAGTGTGTTCTGCCCATGAAAAAAAAACAACAAACCTTGCTTCTAGAAAGATGCCCCTGCCCCCCTCATTCTGAAAGAGAAAGGGGTGCACATCATGACTGGACACACGACCCTTGACCCTCTCTTGAAGTGATGTCCAGGGTAAGCTGACGTTTATGATGAACTTTGACTGCCCACAACTCACAGGGCAAGGAAAATATGTCTTTTGTGCTTCTCTCCCCCCCCCTCCCCCGACGTAACAGGAGGAAGATGAGTTTGTAGCAGCAAAAGGGTGGAAGGATGCTACAATGGTTTTATTTTCAAGAAAGTACAACTGCATGACACTTTCTGCATGTGGCAAATTCACCTTTCTGGTCCCTTTTCATCACTGAAAATATTTGTCAAATGAGTAAGCGTCGATCCTTAGCATCCCCAACAACCATGGCGCCAATCAAGGAACCATGGTCCCAATCAAGGTGAGGAGGAGCACGTAAGAGAACCTAGAAGACAAATTCATGTAGAGACAACTGATTCATGGGGCTTTTAGGGAGCCACTGGTCAGGTCAAAAGTGCACAGGGCAAAGTTCTGTTAAGGAATAAATAGACTGTTTTATATGAGGAATATCCAACAACTGAGAGAAGCTTTGTTTGACAGGCTAGCATGGAGAGTCACCAAGAGTGGGTTAAAGCAACAACAAATGTATTAGATACTAGCTGGATACCGTGCTTTGTGACAAAACTTTGTGATTGGGCTATGCAGGAGAAATTTGATTCACAATCCGCTCAGTGATGGTCAGTGATTGACACACATAAGGGAATATCGCTCCCACCGCCTTGAGTCTGGAAGTGGCTCCATAGGTGGAAGGCATAGACATTTTGGTGAGGGACCGACGTTTAGTACTATAAGGAGCCCCAGGCTGCTCCTGAGTGAAGGAGTGGAACGTCTGCCAGTTTGAACTGAGGTAACTGGCAGTTGGAACAGAGTTCTTTTCAGGTGGGGAGGGGGAGTAGAACTCCTTAGCATCAGAGCGTGTTAATTACTGTATTAAGAAATAGTAATGATCTAATAGTCATTTCGAAAAATCTTTTCTTAGTGAGCACCTAGAAGCCAAGAGGAACATACGGGCCAAATTTAAAGTTTGTAGGTTTTACGGTTCTGGAGATTTTGCGATGAGTGAGTAGTAGTTGGCTTTTATGTATATATAGATTCTCCTCTTTTGTTTGTTGCAATGATTACTTGTAAAAGACCATGGAGACAGGATACCATAACAGGTTCTTAAGAGCAACAAATGAATTCCAATCATAAGGGTACTTATTAATACAGCTACTATATTGAAGTAAAACAGATTGGGGTTGCTCAGAGCTTGGATGGCAAAAGATGGAAGAAAGAAACAGGATAATGACTTCAAGTAAGATGGTGTTGAGGATTTTCATTCAGTTCAGAGTTCACATGACTCCAGATGATTCTGGGTGGCTTATATTAAAAATAATAATAATTCCAAGAAGAAACTCATCTTAAGCACGAAGAATACAGATTCGGAATTACAATCTATAGGGGCTCAACCACAATTTGCCCAAAGCCTTGGAGAACAGCCAAGTTTTCAATGACTTTCTGATCATAATAAGGGCAGGAGATGTACCTATCTCTGAATACTATGATTGTATCTGCTTATAGCTGATTTTTTTTCACTAACTGTTGTTAGAGATAAATGCTATGTCTGTGTATCATGGATGGATTAAAATTATTTGTATCTCTGAAAGGCATGTGGCAGGAAACCAAACAGTATATAAACAAGAGTTATAGCAGAAATTCAATTCAGCATCATATTTCAGTAAAAAATAGTTATGAAAGCAAAGCCAAGCTGAATCCACCATAGAGCCAGTGATTTATAAACTGTAAACAATATTAACTATACAAGTTCATGCACACAGAAATGCCTCAATCCAAAATTACGCATATGCTTATACAGGAAAGGCAATCCACTTATACTCAGAATTTGCTTCATTGAATTTCACAGGGGCCTAGAACTAGCTCAAAAGTCTCATCCTTGGTCTTCAAAACACTATAGATAGTCCTCGACTTACAACCACAATTGACCCCAAAATTTCTGTTGCTAAGCGAGACAGTTGCTAAGTGAAGTTTGCCCCATTTTACAAGCTTCCTTGCTACAGCTGTTAAATGAATCTCCGTAGTTGTTAAATTAGTAACACGATTCAGTAAATCTGGCTTCCCCTTTGACTGGGCTTGTCAGAAGGTCGCAAAAGGGGAATCACAGTGCCCAGCAACCATCATAAATATGAGTCATATGCCAAGCATCTGAATTTTGAACATGTGACCATAGAGATGCTGAAATGGTTGTAAATTTAAAAAATGGCCATAAGTCCCTTTTTCCAGTGCTGTTGTAACTTCAGTAAATGAACTGTTGAAAGATGAGGACTACATCTGTAATATCAGTTTCCATGTTCTTCTGACTTTTCACACCTGCTGTCAACTTCAAATGTAAGGGTTCCTCATTCTAGAGGGTGGTATATTTGCTCCACTGGGCCAACTTCAAGAGATGCTCATAAAAATAACTGAAGGCAAAAAAAAAAACCTATTGAGTGGATAAAAGATAAACTATTTATGGGTGTTCTTATGGCGTCTGTCTGTGAAACATTTGATCTATCCTGCTCTTTTCAGATACTTATTGGCTTTAGTCATTTCTTGAAAATGACTAAAATGACTTGCTGATACAGTTCTACAGAGGAATTATTGAGTCTGTCATCTGCACCTCTGTAACTGTCTGGTTTGGTTCTGCAACCCAACAAGACAGACACAGACTTAAGAGAGTAATTAGGACTGGAAAAAAAAAAACAATTACTATCAACCTGCCCTCCATCGAGGACCTGTATACTGCACGAGTCAAAAAGAGGGCTGTGAAAATATTTACAGACCCCTCACATCCTGGACATAAACTGTTATAACTCCTACCCTCAAAATGACGCTATAGAGCACTGCACACCAGAGCAACTAGACACAAGGACAGTTTTTTCCCCCAACGCCATCACTCTGCTAAACAAATAATTCCCTCAGCACTGTCCAACTATTTACTAAGTCTGCATTACTATTACCATTAATCTTCTCATTGTTCCTATCACCCATCTCCTCCCACTTGTGACTGAATGACTGCAACTTTGTGGCTTATATCTTTACAATTTATATTGACTGTTTCCTAGAATGATTTGATTGTTATTTGTACCCTATGACTATCATTAAGTGTTGTACCTTATGATTCTTGATGAACGTATCTTTTCTTTTTATGTACACTGAGAGCATATGCACCAAAAACAAATTCCTTGTGTGTCCAATCACACTTGGCCAATAAAGAATTCAAAGAAAAAGAAGAAAGAAAACTACTGATGTTTCATGGGAAGACCAGAACAATCAAGGTTGGGAAATGATGTGGAAAATTACACCAAACCTCAACTTTTGTTTCAAAGGAGGGGAGAAAGGAGGACCCAGAAGGAGGTTAGGAGAAAATAAAATCTGCATGCTTACACATCCCCAAGGATATTCTATCTGGAACACATCAGCTAACGTTTGTTTATTCTGAGGGACTGGAAGGAAAGGATGGCCAGATGGTAGCTGAAAGAGTAGCACCGTAATGCTGAATCACAGTAATGGAAACTCCTGCACTTAAGCTTCTATTACAGTGTTGGGCAAACAAATTTCCTGGGCAATGACAGGCATCATTTAAAGCCAAAAGTAATGTTGACATATCTTAATGCCTTATGCTCATAACTGTAGAATAGTAAACAAAAGAGGTACATGCATATGGCGTTAGCCCCACCTGGTATGCCAGAACTAGGAAATGAGGAAAAAAAGCCAGTTTAGTGTACTGGCTAAGGTACTGGTTAGAAACTAGGAGATGGCGAGTTCTAGTTTTGCCTTAGGGATGAAAGCTGACTAGGTGGCTTAGGGCCAATCAATGGAAAACAGTGAGCTCTAGACCCACCTTAGGCACGAGAGTCGAAGTGGGCTTTGAACCAATCAACAGGAGATGGTGAGTTCTAGTCCTGCCTTAGGCATGAAAGCCAAGTGGGTGTCTTTGAACCAATCACCAGGAGACGGTAAGTTCTAGTCCTGACTTAGGCATAAAAACCAAGTGGGTATCTTTGAACCAATCACCAGGAGATGGTGAGTTCTAGTCCTGCCTTAGGCATGAAAGCCAAGTGGGTGTCTTTGAACCAATCACCAGGAGACGGTAAGTTCTAGTCCTGACTTAGGCATAAAAACCAAGTGGGTATCTTTGAACCAATCACCAGGAGATGGTGAGTTCTAGTCCTGCCTTAGGCATGAAAGCCAAGTGGGTGTCTTTGAATCAATCACCAGGAGACGGTGAGTTCTAGTCCTGCCTTAGGCATGAAAGCCAAGTGGGTGTCTTTGAATCAATCACCAGGAGATGGTGAGTTCTAGTCCTGATTTAGACATAAAAACCAAGTAGGTATCTTTGAACCAATCACCAGGAGACGGTGAGTTCTAGTCCTGACTTGGGAATGAAAGCCAGCTGAGTGACTTTAGCTCAGTCCCTCCCTGTCAATCAAACCCACTTCACAGAATTGTTGTGGTGGGGAAAAAAGGAGTAGTATATATATATGTATGTATATATGTATGTATGTTCACCACCTTGAATTATTTATAATGCAATAAAGGTGGGATAAAAATTTAATCATTAAAGAATACATCCGCAGGAAGCTTAAAGCTAATTTTGAAAGTAAGTGTAGGAACAGGATCTATGTACACAAATCCGATTGTGCTATGTTTCCTCCCAATGGTTCACTGATTGGGGAAGGGAGGGAGGGACAAATTGGGATATGGGATGGGTGAAGGAACCGTGGCTAAAATCTAACTGAATAAATTTGACCCTCTAGCTAAAGATTAAAGTCCCAAATAAGGGACTTATGTAGAAATTTGGAACTCTGCATTTAGACCAGGTGTGTCCAACCTTGGCAACTTTTAAGACCTTTGGATTTCCATTCCCAAACATCTCCAGCCTCCATGAGGAATTCTGGGAGTTGAAATCCACAGCTGGACATCCCTGATTTAGACGGTCTTGTAAAAGGAGAAGGATTATCTCCCACTTCTGTGATATGATTCATTTTTTGCATTTGCATGATAAAGGATGTTCCAAAAGCTTTGAGCTCTTCAAAGTTGTTTTGGAAAGCTGTCTGTTGGTGCCATCTTCAGGCTTCTTTTTTTATAGTATATTTTTATTGTTTTTTTTTCTTAACATAAAATGCAAAAGTGGAAAAAAGGGAAAGGAAAGCCGATAGAGGAAAGAATGGGGGAGAGGGGAAAATAAAACAGAATAAAAAAGCAGCGACTTGATACATAACGATTTTACAATATCAACTTACACCAAATAGTAAGTACTAACAATTTCTATAACAATAACTATCATCAGGCTTCTCACCATTTCTTGACCAGAAGATCTAACCAAGTGTCTTTACTTCACATCACTTTTCAATTGTCACTTAAATGTGTAATGAAGAAAGGAACCATGTAAATGCATTAAATAAATGAATAAAGATGGACAGACACAACTCCAGTTTTAGCTGGGTCCCTGGGCCCTGGCTGGGGATGAATGGTTGGGCAGTGGCATGTGTTTTATTTTTATATGCAGTATATTTTCATCACTTTCATTGTAAAGCACCTAGAACAATTGAGCATCAGGAACCATTGAGATGGGCACACATGGAAGGAAGGAAAGAGAAAGGAAGAAAGAAGGAAGGAGAGGAAAAAGGGAAAGAGAAAGGAAGGAGAAGAGAGAGAAAGGAAGGAGACAGGAAGGAAGGGAAGAAGGGAAGAAAGGAAAAAGAAGAGATAGGAAGGAAGGAAAGATAGAAAAATGGAAGGAGGAAAGAAAGGAAAGAGAAAGGAAGGAAAGAAGGAAGGAGAGGAAAAAGGGAAAGAGGAAGGAATGAGAAGAGAAAGAAAGAAAGAAAGGAAAGAGACAGGAAGGAAGGAAAGAAGGGAAGAAAGGAGAAAAGAGATAGGAAGGAAAGATAGAAAAATAGAAAGAAGGAAGGAAGGAAGGAAAGAGAAAGGAATGAAGGAAAGGAGAGAAAAAAGGAAAAGAGAAAGGAAGGAGAAGAGAGAGAAAGGGAGGAAGGGAAAGGAGAAGAGGGAGAGGAAGGAAGGAAGGAGAAGACCAAAGAAGGACAAAAAAAGAGAAAGGGAGGAAGGAAGGAAAGAGACAAGAAAGAAAGGAAGAAGACAGAGAAAGGAAGGAGGGAGAAAAGAGTTAGGAAGGAGAGATAGAAAAATAGAAGGAAGGAAGGGGAAGCGGAGGGGCGGGGAGGGAGGGAGGCAGGCAGAGGCTCCTAGCGGGCAATGAGAGAAGGACGATGGGACTTGTAGTTCCTCACACACCCCTCCTCCCTTCCGTCCTGAAGAGCCCCCCCCTCCCCAAAAGCGGGCTGCCCTTTTTAAGGCGCTTCCTCCGGGAAGGCCCAACGCCTGCCTGACCCCCCCCCTCCGTCCCCTCATGCTGCGGGACTACCCCTCCCATGCGCCTCAGCGGGGAGAGAGCCGCGGGGAGCGGAAAGCGCCCAGGCCCGGCCCGGAAATGAGCGCCGGGGCGGCGGCCGGGGGCCGAGGCCAGCGTCGGGCCTGCTCTTCCGGGATGCGGTGGCTGCGACCCGGGCATGAGCGACGTGGTGGAGCGGACGCTGAGCGCCTTGCCCGGCTGGCTGGGGCAGCACCAGCATCAGCGCGAGCCGGCGGCGGCGGCGGCGGGGCTGAGCGGAAGAAGCGGAGCCGGAGGAGGCCCCGCGCGGCCCGGCCGCACCGCCTCCACCTCCCGCCTGGGAGGCCTGATCCGCAGCATCACCGCGCTCGCCTCCAAGCATGTAAGGCCGCCGGCTGGGGGGGGGGGAGGGACTGGGGGGGGCACGTACACACGCGCGGGGGCGCCCGCCCTGGAGGGGGGGGTTGGTGGGGAGGGGGGCAGAAGCGTCCGTGCGCCCAGGATGCCTTTTCTCTCCCCCCTCCCTCCCCCTTTCCCCTCCCTCCCTTTTCTCCCCCCCTCCCCATTTTCTCTCCCCCTCCCTCCCTTTTCTCTCCCTCTCCCTCCCCCTTTCTCTCCCCCTCCCTCCCTTTTCTCTCCCCCTCCCTCCCTTTTCTCTCTCCTTCTCCTTTATGTAAGGAGGCACCCCTGGGCTCAGATTTTCCCCAGAGTTGCCAGACGTTCTTCTGCTTCCTCCTTAGCCAGGAGAGCAAGGCATTATTGTAGAGTACTTGTATCTGCTCCCCCTTTTTTCCCTCAATTTTCCCTTTCCACCCCAAATTAAAGAGGGGGCTTTTTGGCATTCTTTCCTGACTTATTTTTTAAGGCCCCAAAATTTGCCTAGTGAAAATAATATCGGAGGCTTTTTTTTAAAGCAAAGTTTTTGATTTTATGCCCTGCTAGGAAGAAGAAAAACTTATCCACCAGGAATTAAATAATTTAAAAGCCACTGTTTCAGCTCCAACTACAAACCTGGTAGGTCTTAAAGACAAAATAAAATATAATTTATATTCTCTCTGCTCTAACCATTGCTGACAGTTGTAAAGTTTACTGTAAGTTTTAACAATTAGACTTCTCACACTCCTTATTTTTTCCCCTTTAATGCCATTTCAATTTTACCCTTAGATTCTTTTTAGACTCTTACACACACATAAAATACACACACACACACATACACACTAATGCTCTTCTCTCTATATGCATATATTTCTATGCTTTTTAACCTCGTATAACTTGTTTTTATATCATTTAGCTTTTAAACAATAATTGTTTATATCCCACTCTCCTTGTGCTGGTTTATGACCATAATAAATATTTGATTGAGGTGAGACATAAATTAACCAATAAAGACAGAAATACCATATTGTTTTTAAAAAGACATTTCATTTTATTTTCTGCTTTTCAGAAATTAATGAAAGAATGTATGGTGAGGATGATCTATTGTGAGATGCTGGGCTATGAGGCGTCTTTTGGATACATCCATGCCATTAAGCTGGCACAGCAAGGGAATCTTTTTGAGAAAAGAGTTGGTAGGTGTTTTCATTAATTAGGTGTTTCTTCATCTTCAAATCCATAAATCATAACCCTTGTGTATTCTTTATGTTGGTAAAAAATGTGCTTTTGGCCCTGCTATCTACAAAACCTGCACAGTATTCAGCTGCTTGGAGGAGACATACTGCATTCTTGCTATAAGTGGATCTGAACTTGTACAATGCAGAGAGGTGGAAACTATTTGGTGTCCTAAATGTAGAACATTTTCCCCCTTTGTCTTAGGTTATTTGGCAATTTCTTTATTTCTGCATGAAAATCACGAGTTGCTGGTTCTACTGGTGAACACAGTGGTGAAGGTATGGCTTTGCAGACTATGCTTTTTAAACCATAATTTCTTGAGCTGGCCTGGTTGACTAGGCTTAAGGTAAAGCAGAATGCTTGATAAAAGTTTGCCTTTGGAGGAGAAAGAAGGAATATTTTAAGACAGGGGTCTCCAAACTTGACCACTTTAAGACTTTTGGACTTGTGGACTTCAACTCCCAGAATTCCCCAGCTAGTAATGGTCTAAAAGTCTCAAAATTGCCAACTTTGGAGCGTTCTTTTAACATCTGCCGAGCTTCCATTCTGGCTAACTTTGAGTTAATGATTTGTGTGAATCATAGCAATGAGAGCTTGTCAACATACACATCTGCATGCACAAATTGTGCTTAATGCCTTTAAAGTCTGGCCTTTCATTGGTAGTGGGATCTACTGAAGGCCATTTTTTTTTAATTTACAAGAAAGCAACAACAGTATCATTTGAATATAAACTTTCTTTGATCCCTGCACTGCTATCTTGTAAACACTGCAAGTTAGTTTAGATTGTTTTCGCCCATATAAACTGGCTGTGCCGTTATCATAACAAGATAATGTCTGTTTATCTGTCTGTTTAGTGTCTGGTGGTTGACATTTATCCAGCCAGAGAAAGTGTAGAGAGGTTTAGTGCATGACTGAGTGATACACAATGTTATTAATGTTGTGCACCTGTGGGGGGAAATAAAACACAAGAGAAATGAGGGAAGTGTGGAGGGGGATGTGATAATAGCAATAGCACTTAGACCAGGGGCCTTCAAACTTCAACTTTAAAACTTGTGGACTTCAACTCCCAGAATTCCTCCTCCAATCACGTTAGCTCAGGAATTCTGGGAGTTGAAGTCCAGAAGTCTTAAAACTTGCCAAGTTTGAAGACCCCTGACTTAGATTTATATACCGCATTATAGTGCTTTACAGCCCTCTCTAAACGGTTTACAGAATCAGCCTCTTGGCCCCAACAATCTGGGTCCTCGTTTTACCCACCTTGGAAGGACAGAACGCTGAGTCAATCTTGAGCCTGGTGAGATTCGAACTGCCAAATTGCAGGCAGCTGGCAGTCAGCAAAAGTAGCCTGCAGTACTGTACTTTAACCACATGGCTCAATGGAAAATGGAGAAGGAAAGGACAGGAGAGGGGCGGGTTGGTTGGTCAGCAAGTAGCCTGGAGAATACTGAAAAGAAGACCCCCAAATACTGGGGGCTCCCAGGCAACAGGAAAGGTCATAGAATGGGGCAGAACTCACTTAACACATGTCTCACTTACCCACAGAAATTTTGGACTCAGTGGTGGTGGTAAGTCAAGGACTACCTGTGGTTAATCCATTTAATCCATTTCTTTTACTCATTGTGGCAGGATTTGCAGAGTACGAATCTCATGGAGGTATGCATGGCCCTCACAGCAGCCAGCCAACTTTTCCCCCAAGAAATGATTCCTGCTGTCCTTCCACTCATAGAAGACAAACTCCAGCATTCAAAGTACGTGTCACACCTTGGTTCTATTTGTTGAGAAAGGTCTAGTTTGTTAGAGATCAAGAGTATTGCAAGTAATGCAAAGCCAGAACTGAAAATCGTGTTTTCTGTCCCTTAACTGTCTCTCATTGCTCCCTCCAGTGTAACCAATCCAGTTCTGGCAATATGTTTTCCTAATGGTTAGTTCAAGTGCAGTTTAGTCTGGTCCTCCTTCCAGCTGGGTGACCTTGAGGCAGCCTCTTGAGGTGTCATGCCCCTGTTAGAGTCTGAGGGAGAGGAGGAACAACTGACAGGGAGTGGAAGTGTGGCTCCGGATGTTGTGGAAGAAACTGGGGAAGGGCGGAGGCCAGCTAGGCATTCAGAGGAAGACCCAGGCCCATCCCCTTTTCATCCTAGGACATGCAGGGAGGAGCGGATAAGGGAGAAAATTGAATGGCGTGGTCTATGGGAGAGGAAAGGGCCCTGATCCCCTTCATGGGCTGCAGCTGTGAGGACTGTTTAAAAGGAGAAACTGTGCAGTGCTGGAAACAAAGTCTTATCAGTTCTTATCTGAGTTCTGGCGTCCTTCCCAATGTGTATATTTCGATATCTGTGGACATCTTCAAGCCCTTATCCTGCCTTGTCTCATTAATTGCTTCAGTGTGGTTTGTGTTGTTTTTTCCTATTTATAATTTATATGTATTTTGAGTTTGAATGGCATTTCTTTTCGCAACTGTTTGTGAGGGAGTTTTTTTCTCCAGTCAATGATAATTGGAGCTTTGAAGCCAAGTTAAAGGAATTAAAGGGACCTCACCTGTTTTTGTGAGTTTGTTGCTTTTGTATCCCACCCTTTTGCTTTTGTATCGTCATCACATGAGGAATTAGAGCATTTACTTTCATTTCCCCACATACCCCCCTTCATTCCCTATTCTCCCCCCCCCCAGTTCGTGGCAGACTGTCACCGCAGTGAAGCACAAGCAACCATAGAGTGGCAGCTGACACTGAAGCTTGTGAGATCTTAGAAAGCTTCTCTAAACACAGAGCTCAGGGTCAGCCTGTATGTAAGAGCTCATCTCATCTCATCTCAATCTCATTCTTTTTTTTTAGGGAAATTATTCGGAGAAAAGCCGTCCAGGCACTCTACAAGTTCTGCTTAATTGCTCCTAATCAAGTCCAGCACATTCACGACAAATTCCGAAAGGCGCTTTGTGATAGAGATGTGGGTGTGATGGCAGCTTCTTTGCACATCTATCTGCAGATGGTGAAGGTGGGGTTCTTAAGCATCTTAGGCTGTTGATGTTGACAGCACAATTCCGTGACAGAATGTAAACAAGAACGACTTTCATCCATACTAGAAATGATTCATCGAGGAAAATATAAAAATATTTAGAGTATGTTTTTAAGGAGAAAGGGAACTGAGTGAAGATTGAGATCAAAACACATTTTATGTGCCTATAAATGTTGTATGTGAGTCAGAGAACAAAGGGAAAGTTGGAAAATGTTTATCTGTAATCCTTTTTAGTAGCTTTTCTTTTTTATTATTATTTTTAATAACAGATCGTGAGGCATTTAGCTCAAGAGATTCCAATCCTTTTTCACCCTGCTAATTCAGTGTTTTTTGTAGTTCCTTCTCATAACTCTACAGTCTCAGTAATTGCTTTGTCCATTGATTGATAATTGTATCTTGGTATCAATTAATATTTTAAGGTACAGGGTTCTCTTTAATGAAAAAGGAACTTGCTATAATAGGACATGTTCCACTGAAATAAAATCACGATATGGTGGGCAAGAGAGAAACAATTGGAGTCTTAAAACATTCCCGCAATCTTACCCTGAAGATCTGATTAAATCTCGTGTAATAATACTGAATTTTTGCAAGGTTTGATAGCTCTATGAAATTTCAAACTTTTTAAAAAGCGACATTTGCTTCTTTTAAAAAGTGGGTTCTCTTGATGACACGGGCAGTGTAGACTATACCACTGATTTAGACAGTACTTCTGAAAAGGACCCCTTAGAAATATATCATTTAAAGTAGATTTTGTACTTGCTGATCGCAGGGTGTTTGTTCCATGTTCAAATGTCAGTTGCCTTCAGGTGTGAGAAATTATTAAAACATTAGCTTTCACACGAAAAGCACTGCAGGGCAAATGGTGACGAAATACCATTAATTCTTGATTTGTCCATTCAGTCTTAATTGTGTGTGATGCATTTTTGTCCAGGAAGATTCTTCGGAATATAAGGATTTGACAAGCAGCTTTGTAACAATTCTGAAGCAGGTGGTTGGGGGAAAACTCCCCATGGATTATAACTATCACAACACTCCAGCCCCTTGGTTGCAAATCCAGCTTTTAAGAATATTAAGGCTACTTGGAAAAGATGACCCAAGGTAAATTCTCAAAACTTCGATATGAAAAGTGGGAGAGAAAAGTGTTGTTTGCCATACGGTTTGCAGATACGAATAATGTGCACGCTAAATAATTGTTCAGAGTTATTGAATTGTTTTAAGTCTGATAAATCAAACCTTTATTTTCAATGCACAACATGCGTACAATGAAATGAAAGAGTTGTGGAACAACACAGTTTCTCTCTTTTTTTTTTTTTTTTAAAGTGACAGTGAATATTTTCTTTCTCCTTTGTCAGGACCAGTGAATTAATGTATGACGTTTTAGATGAATCTTTAAGAAGAGCAGAAATCAATCACAACATTACTTATGGTAGGTGAAGTAAGATTATTTTAATGCAAGGGGAACCAAATGTGTCTTTGCCACTTGTAATACGGGTAGTCCTCGACTTACAATAGTTCATTTAGTGACCGTTCAAAGTTACAACGGCACCGAAAAAATTGATTTAGGTCTATTTTTCACAGTTGCAATCTTTGCAGCGTCTCCATGGTCATGTGATCAAAATTCAGATTACAATTACAATCAGAATAGAGCTAGGAGGTGCTTGGCAACTGGTTCCTAATTATGACGGTGGCAGTGATCCCCTTTTGAGACCTTTTGACAAGCAAAGTCAATGGGAAAGCCAGATTTACTTAACAACCAGGTTCCTGACTTGTCAACTGCAGTGATTTCACTTGATGGCTGCGGCAAGGAAGGTCGTAAAATGGGGAAAAACTCACTTAACAAATGTCTCACTTCACATCAAAAATTTGGGGCTCAGTTGTCGTAAGTCAAGGACTACCTGCATTAGACATTCCTGCTGGTGGCAGACATAATTCTTCATAGAGTATTGACGTATTTGTTCTATAATAGAATAGAATTCTTTATTGGCCAAGGGCTCCGGCGGTTCCCCCATTTAAATCATGAGTCTCGAGCCAAACTTGCAAAACTTCAACAGGATTTATTGGGAATTAAACTGTCCAGGATTGCCTGGGTGTAGCTGACTCTGAGACACATCATTCACTGTCACCCTTGACCCTGGTTTTTCCCCCATTCCTCTGGGTGTATCGTAATCCATATTCTCCACTGGGACACATCCATAGCCAAGAGTTATCAATCATACTCTCCAGTTAGAATTTTGCGCGGCAGAATCTTCAGTCACCTAGTTACTATCTTTGAAAACATTGATGGAATGCACTTTTGATTTCCAAACTGCCTCACTGCTCCCCCCTCCCTTTCTGTTGGCAACTCTAAAAAGACCATAGAAATAGTTTATGAGTTGACATTTGTACACACAAGGAATTTGTCTTTGGTACATAAATTAAAATAAGATACATTCATCAAGAATCATAAGATATAACGCTTAGTGATAGTCATAGGATACTAAATAAACAATAAAATCATACTGGGAAACAAATAAAGCAATATAAACTGTAAAGATAAAAGCAACAAGGTTATAGCCATAAGTGGGAAGAAAGAGGTAATAGGAAAGATGAGAAGAATAATAGTAATACAATCTTACTAAATACTTTGGCAGTGTTGTGGGAATTAGTTGTTTAGCAGAGTGATGGCGTTTGGGAAAAAACTCTCCTTGTGTCTAGTTGTTCTGGTGTGCAGGGCTCTATAGCGTCGTTTTGAGGGTAGGAGTTGAAACAGTTTATGTCCGGGATGTGACATAAATAAACAGGCAGGAAAGCCTTCTAATGCACGACAAATGCTTTCTTGCCTCTGTTAGCTGCTTGGCGTCATTTGAAGATTAGTGCAGTCCCATTTTATTATACATATATTGTAACATATATATATATGTGTGTGTGTGTGTGTGTATGTGTGTATATAATTTTTGAAGTTAAAATACAAAACGAAGAAGAAGAAAAGAAAGAGGAAACAAATTGACAATTCATCAACGTCAGTGTCAATGATATATTCGTTATTTATTTTTTGTACATTCGGATTTCTGGTTTTGTTGTTGGCATCGTTTTTATTTTTTTCATGCATGGGGTCTGCGATGTCCTCTTTGCCTTTTCTGCAGCGATCCTGTTCGAATGTGTCCACACCATTTACGCCATTCACTCCAAACCTGATCTGCTTGAGAAGGCCGCCAAATGTATTGGGAAATTTGTCTTGTCCCCTAAAATTAATTTGAAATATTTGGGTAAGTTCTCTCGTTTTTCTTTTTCCTCAACCCAGCGGAATAAATGCTGAATGCCTACAGTTTCATTTTTCCAACTTGCTAGTTTTTTCTCCCCTTTAGGGTTAAAGGCTTTAACCTATGTAATCCAGCAGGATTCGAACCTTGCTCTGCAACACCAAATGACAATAATTGAGTGCCTGGAACATCCTGATCCCATTATTAAAAGAGAGGTAATAAACACCAGGTTATGATTATTGTTAACGGAGTTGCACACATTTAGCAATGTGATCAATAAATAATTGCATTTCTTTGATTATTCCACCATCTGGTCCTCAAACTGAATGCAGCTTATTTATTTATTTTTTATCCATCTGTCCATCTGTTTCACTTGAGTGAAATTTATCCATTTTCTCCTTCAGACCTTGGAACTTCTGTATCGAATAACCAATGAACAAAATGTGACTGTCATTGCACAGAAGATGCTTGACTACATAAATCAAAGCAAAGAGGAATATGCCATCATCAACATTGCTGGGAAAATAGCAGAATTAGCTGAAAAATATCCTTTTACCTGCTGCACATGCCTGCTCCGTACAGATGAACTTCTTTATCTCTCCACATGTTTTGTTTGTGTTGATATATCATTTTGATGGTTGTTCCATTTTATTGCATCTGAAACTCAGTTTTTTGTTTTTGTTTTTAAAAAAGGATATGTCTTACGGTACCCTTGAAATTAACCCAAAGAATAGAATAAAATAGAAATAGAGCTGGAAGGGACCTTGGAGGTCTTCTAGTCTAGCCCCTTGCTCAAGCAGGAAACTCTACACACTATTTCAGATAAGTGGCTGTCCAATCTCTTCTTAAAAATCTCTAGTTTTGGAGCATTTACAACTTCTGGAGGCAAGTTGTTCCACTGATTTAATTGCTCTTAACTGTCATGAACTTTCTCCTAAGTTCTAGGTTGCTTCTCTCCTTGATTAATTTCCAACTTTATTTCTTGTCCTGCCCTCTGGGGCTTTGGAGAATAATTTGACCCCATCTTCTTTGTGTCAGCCCCTCAAATACTGGAATACTGCTCTCATATCACCCCTAATTTTTCTTCTTTTTAGATTAGCCAGACCCAAAACCTGCAGCCATTCTTCCTATGGTTTGATGGTATCAGGTTCAAAATTTTGCTTCCAGGCGAGTCACATTATATCAGAGCTGTATTGAGCCTTTGAAGCTGTGCATTCCTGACATCTGAAACCCATGGAAATCCTAGCAAATATAGGTAGTCCTCCCTTAACAACCCTAACCGGTAACTCTGCCACTAAGTGAGACACCCTACTACTGGTTTCTGCATTGGTTTCTGCTTTTTAGACGCCAGCTGTGGAGTTTGCCAATGGCAATTGTGATTGCAGGATGCAGAAATAGTTGCAAAGACCTCCCCATTGTGAGCACCTGAATGTTGATTCTATGACGCCAGGAACGCTGCAATGATTGGTTGTAATCGAGCGGTGGATAAACAAGACAGCCATTAAGCAAGGACTACCTGTAATAGAGGGACGCAGTGGCTTAGTGGCTAAGATGCCGAGCTTGTCAATCAGGAAGGTTGGCAGTTTAGTGGTTCGAATCCCTAGTGCTGCGTAATGGAGTGAGCTCCCATCACTTGGCTCAGCTTCTGCCAACCTAGCAGTTCAAAAGCACTTAAAAAAATGCAAGTCGAAAAATAGGGACCACTTTGGTGGGAAAGGAACAGCGTTATACCCTCCAGAGCCGGAAATGACTAGCACATAGGTGCGAGGGGAACCTTTTATCTTTACCTGTCATAGGTACAGATTTGTGTGAATGCCTTTCAGGTCCTTGAAAACTAATAAATGCTTCCCTTCTTCGTATGCAAGTCGCTTTAATAAATTGATTGTTTGGACTCTGCCATAGAACATTTGATACCATAATAGAACACTGAATGCTGCCTTGATGGAACTATGGTGTGTCCTTTCCTTAATGTCCCTGGCACATATGCTCCAAACAATGAATGGTTCATCCGGACTATGAATGCCGTGTTTTCGGTAGGGGGAGATAAAATACATCCTGACGTTCTGAACAGTTTCTTGCGACTTCTTGCTGAAGGTGAGCAAACCATGAGGGAGAATGAATGCAATCCAGTTATTAAAAAAAATTTTTTTTTTTCCAACAATTAAAAAAAACACACCACACACCCTGTTTTTCTTAGGCTTTGAAGATGAGAAGGAAGACATTCAGCTGCGGTTTCACGCTGTCCAATCTTACCTGTCGTTATTAGAGGACAAAAATGCAGTTTATCCGCAGAAATTTCTTCAAGTGATGAGTTGGGTAAGAAAGAAAGATTAGACATATTTATTTTTTAAAGAAATATATTCTTGCTGAATATTTCTGTTTCACATAATAGAAAATGAATTTTGTCAGTTGAGCAGTTTCTTAAACTGGAGACGTTCCAAATTAGAATGTACAATCTCATGAGAAGGCTGCGCGATGAGTGGTGCAGTGGTCTACAGGCGGAGCTCTTGCCTCACAATCGGGAGGCTGCAAGTTCGATTCTAGGGAGAGCCAGATATTTCTCTTTATGGGCAAGTTGAGAATACATCTGCTGAACAAAACCTCCGCATTGGTGACAGGAAGGGTATCCAGCCAGGAAACACTCAGCTCCATTCTGTTTATGGGGTCATCAAAAAATAGACGATGCTTAGAACTGTGCTGTATGCTGTGCTATAAAAATGACTTTTTAACTATTGACTAATCCTGATGTTTTAATTTTCTCCTGCCAGGTCTTGGGGGAGTACAGTTACCTCCTGCAAAACGTGGACCCCGAAGTTGTTTTAGCGACCTTGTACCGGATCCTTAAAAGCAACGTCACTTGTGAAACCAAGACTTGGATCATGGGTGCAATTTCTAAAATAGCTTCTCGTACTAATGGCTCGAAGACGGTTGAGAATTTCCTCTTGGAATTCAGAGCATCTTTGGATACCAGCATGAGGCAGCATGCGTTTGAATTACAATACCTTTATGAAAGCAAGGAACTGATGAAGAGATTGTTTCCACTTGATGCGAGCTGTAAGAACATTGTGGTGAGTCCTTGTTACTATAGGTGCAAGGGTACGTGAGAATCAGCTTTGGCTTTCAGAGTTTTTTTACTACCAGTTCTGTGGGTGTGGCATGGTGGGTATGGCAGGGGAAGGAGACTGCAAAATCCCCATTCCCTCCCCACTAACCTGCTTTCCAGCTCTGTTCTCCTGTGCAGGGCAACCAAAGGAGACCCAGCCAATCAGCTGGGACTCAATGGGAGGCAGAGAAGAGGTGTGGGTGGGGCCAGTCAGAGGTGGGATTTGCTGGTTCTCCAAACTACTCAAAATTTCCTCTACCAGTTCTCCAGAACTGGTCAGAACCTGCTGAAGACCACCTCTGGTGAGAATGACCTTGGGGGCAGGAGGAAGAGCCACAGACCAGGTAGTAGTTAGATGAAAGGAAAGAGAGTCTACGGTAGGAATTGAACTGTGGCAAAGTCTCAGAAGGGACTCCACCTAGTTCCTTTGTATCCCAACTTTGTATTTAAAGCAGAGGGAGAGATGTCCTTTCAAATTTGCAGGGCTCTGTTATTGTAACCTTACAATAAGTATTGTCTGATTATGTTGAAAGGCTTAATAATACAGGTAGTCCTTGACTTACGACAGTTCATTTAATGAATGTTCAAAGTTACAGCGGCAGCGAAACAAGTGTCTCAACGACCGTTTTTCACAGTTACAACTTTTCCAGCGTTCCCATGTGATCAAAATTCAGAGGCTTGGCAACTGGTTCATATTTATGACCGCTGCTGTTCCCCAAGGTCACGTAATCGTCCCCTTTTGCGACCTTCTGACAAGCAAAGTCAATGGGGAAGCCGGATTCACTTCACAACCGTTTGATTAACTTATCAACCACAGGGATTCACTTAACAAACGAGGCAAGAAAGATTGCAAAAATGGGGCAAAATTCCCTTAACAAATGTCTCACTTAACAACATAAATGTTGGGCTTAATTGTGGTCATAAGTACTTGGAAGGGAGGGTAGTATTTAATCTACAGACCCCTCACATCCCAGACATAAACTGTTTCAACTCCTACCCTCAAAACGACGCTATAGAACACTGCACACCAGAACAACTGGACACGACAGTTTTTCCCCCAAACGCCATCCCTTTGCTAAACAAATAATTCCGTCAATACTGTCCAACTATTTACAAAGTCTGCACCACTATTAATCTTCTCATCACTCCTTATCACCCATCCCCTCTCACTTATGAATGTCGCTAGTATCCTTCCTATTTATATTGACTGTATCCTAGTATGATATGATTGCTTATTGTATCCTATGACTACTATTATGTGTTGTACCTTATAAATCTTGATTCTTGATGAATATCCTTTCTTTTATGTACACTGAGAGCATTTGCACCAAGACAAATTCCTTGTGTGTCCAATCACACTTGGCCAATAAAAGAATTCTACTCTACTCTACTCTACTCTACTCTACTCTACTCTACTCTACTCTACTCTACCCTACCCTACCCTACCCTACCCTACCCTACCCTACCCTACCCTACTCTACTCTACTCTACTTTACTCTACCCTACTCTACTCTACTCTACTCTACTCTACTCTACTCTACTATATTCTCATTCTATTCTATTCTACTCTACTCTACTCTTATTCTAATTCTATTCTATTCTGTTCTATTCTGTTCTAAAATTTGCTCAGTAAGTAAAAGATCTCAGCGAGCCATTTTACTTGGAGCAATGCCGACTGTTCTGGACATTATTGTTCCTCTTCCATAATAATAAAACCTAATGTCCAGGCTTATGCACGTACTCCAGTTCTTGTTGAGCACATCTGATTCCAATTAGTGTCTTCCAAGGACCTCGATGTACCTTTGTACTGCCAGGGCTGCATGTTGCCACTGAGCAGTGGGATCTGGCATGTCTGCCCGTCTGCTGGAGAAAGAAAAATAAAATAAAATCCAGAATTAGGCTTTCCTTTCAAAAGAACTAACCGAATTATAATCTTTCACTCATGTCTGTCTGATTCCATGTAGGTGGATGCTTCCTTGTCTTTCTTAGACGGCTTTGTGGCCGAAGGATTGGACCGGGGTGCCTTGCCATACAAACCTCATCATCAAAGACAGGAAGAGAAACTGTCCCAGGAAAAAGGTGATTGCTTTCTAAGAAATGAAGATCATGTATTGCTTCCTCACTAATTCCTAATTGCTTCCTAACAGTGAGAACAATGAATAGCAATAATACTTAGACTTCTATATCGCTTCACACTGCTTTACAGCCCCTCCCTCAGTGGTTTTAGAGAATCAGCATATTTGCCCCAACAATCTGGGTCCTCGTTTTATCTACCTCGGAAGGACGAGTCAACCTTTATCTGGTCAGGATTGAACCCATGACAGTAGGCAGAGTTAGCCTGCAATATTGCATTCTAGCCACCGGGAGGGAGGGAGGCAAGAGACTGGCTCTGTAAACCACTTAGAGAGGATTGTAAAGCCCTGTGAAGCGGTATATAAGTCTAATTGCTATTACTACCTTCCTTCCTTCCTTCTCTCCCTCCGGTTAAAATGCAATATTGCAGGCTAACTCTACCCAGTGCCAGGAGTTCAATCCTGACCGGCTCAAGGTTGACTCAGCCTTCCCTCCTTCTGAGATGGGTCAAATGAGGACCCAGATGGTTGGGAGCAAATATGGTAGCTCTGTAAACCACTTAGGGCTGTAAAGCCCTGTGAAGCGGTATATAAGTCTAATTGCTATTGCTATTAACCAAGTATTTTTTCCCCAAGTTTTTGCAGTAGATATTATGTTCTGGCTCGACAGACGTTGATGATTGTTACTTCTCTTGGCAGCTTTGAATTTTGAACCCTACGGAGAATCCCTTTCTCGGAGCTTCCCTGTATCAAGAATTCCCGGCAGACAGTCTCCAACCGGAGTTTCTCTGAGCTCGGATAATAGTGTTGAGATAGGACAGAAAGAGTAAGTAGGTTTGTCTCGTCAGCAAGAATTTCTAAACCACAGCCTGGCCTCCATTCATATCTTGTAACCCAACTGTTTGGCCATCAAAACAGTAACTTCTGTCCAAGTCAGGGAAAATGTTAAAATATAAAAATATCAGAGGTCTTATTGGACTAGACAACCTCCAAAGGCCCCCTCCAGCCCTAAGATTCTAAGAATCTAACCCAGGGGTTCCCAAACATGGCAACTTTAAGACTTGTTGGACTTCAACTGGCTGTAGAATTCGGGGAGTTGAAGTCCACAAGTCTTCAAGTTGCCAAGTTTGGAAACCTCTGATCTAACCACTATCCCCTCTTCAGGAACAACAGTCTGAAGCTTGAAGGCATCAAGAAATTGTGGAGCAAAGAGGGTTATCTGCCCCAGAAGAAAAACCAAGAAGAGAAAGAAGAGAAAGCCACGGAGGCTGCGCTTCAGGGTGGCCCATCAGTAGAGATGGTGGCTAGCATTTTCCCATTGCAGCCGAAGGAAGAAATGACGGATCAGACAGAAGGGAGGAAAGAAAAGCAGCAGCTGGCTTCAGTGCTCTTTGTTGGGCTGGGATCACAAGGCAGCACTAATCTGGTAGGCTAACTAAATTGCGTTTCGTTTCCTTCCTTCCTTCTTTCCTTCCTTCCTCCCTCCTTCCCTCCTTCTTTCTTCCTTTCCTTTCCTTTCCTTTCCTTTCCTTTCCTTTCCTTTCCTTTCCTTTCCTTTCCTTTCCTTTCCTTTCCTACTGTTTCCTTTCCTTTCCTTTTCCTTTTCCTTTTCCTTTTCCTTTTCCTTTTCCTTTTCCTTTTCCTTTTCCTTTTCCTTTTCCTTTTCCTTTTCCTTTTCCTTTTCCTTTCCTTTCCTACTGTTTCCTTTCCTTTCCTACTGTTTCCTTTCCTTTCCTTTCCTTTCCTTTCCTACTGTTTCCTTTCCTTTCCTTTCCTTTCCTTTCCTTTCCTTTCCTTTCCTTTCCTTTCCTTTCCTTTCCTTTCCTTTCCTTTCCTTTCCTTTCCTTTCCTTTCCTTTCCTTTCCTTTCCTTTCCTTTCCTTTCCTTTTCCTTTCCTTTCCTTTTCCTTTTCCTTTTCCTTTTCCTTTCCTTTCCTACTGTTTCCTTTCCTTTCCTACTGTTTCCTTTCCTTTCCTACTGTTTCCTTTTCCTTTTCCTTTCCTTTCCTTTCCTACTGTTTCCTTTCCTTTCCTACTGTTTCCTTTCCTTTCCTTTTCCTTTTCCTTTCCTTTCCTACTGTTTCCTTTCCTTTCCTTTCCTTTCCTTTCCTTTCCTTTCCTTTCCTTTCCTTTCCTTTCCTTTCCTTTCCTTTCCTTTCCTTTTCCTTTCCTTTCCTTTTCCTTTTCCTTTCCTTTCCTACTGTTTCCTTTCCTTTCCTACTGTTTCCTTTCCTTTCCTACTGTTTCCTTTTCCTTTTCCTTTTCCTTTTCCTTTTCCTTTTCCTTTTCCTTTTCCTTTCCTTTCCTTTCCTACTGTTTCCTTTCCTTTCCCTTTCCCTTTCCCTTTTCCTTTTCCTTTTCCTTTTCCTTTTCCTTTTCCTTTTCCTTTTCCTTTTCCTTTTCCTTTTCCTTTTCCTTTTCCTTTCCTTTCCTACTGTTTCTTTTCCTTTTCCTTTTCCTTTTCCTTTTCCTTTTCCTTTTCCTTTTCCTTTCCTTTCCTTTCCTACTGTTTCCTTTCCTTTTCCTTTTCCTTTTCCTTTTCCTTTTCCTTTCCTTTCCTTTCCTTTCTTTTCCTTTCCTTTTCCTTTTCCTTTTCCTTTTCCTTTTCCTTTCCTTTCCTTTCTTTTCCTTTTCCTTTTCCTTTTCCTTTCCTTTCCTTTCCTACTGTTTCCTTTCCTTTCCTTTCCTTTCCTTTCCTACTGTTTCTTTCCCTTTTCCTTTTCCTTTTCCTTTTCCTTTCCTTTCTTGTCTTTCTTGCTTTTATAAATAACTCAAGGCAATGAACATGCCTAATACCCTTTCCTCCTCCTATTTTCCCTGCAATAACCACCCTGTGAAGTGAGTTACTGAGAGAAGGACTGGCCCAAAGTCACCCAGCCGGTTTCATGCCTAAGGGGAAGAAAGTAGAACTTCCAATCTCCTGGTAGTTACTACTTCAAAGTAACCCAGCTGGCTTTCATGGCTAAGGCGGGACTTGAACTCACGGTGTCCTGCTTTCTAGCCCGTCGGTCGCCGTAACCTGCCAGACCAAACTGGCTCTAAATTTAAATAAATCTAAAATAAATAAATAAACTAAGGGGACGGGCGTGGTTAAGGCGCTGTGCTTGCCAATCAGAAAGGTTGGTAATTTGGTGTTTTGAATCTAGCGCTGCATCTCGGAGGGAGCTCCTGTTCCTTGTCCCAGCTTCTGCCAATCTAGCAATTCGAAAGCATGTAAAAAAAGTGCAAGTAGAAAAAAAAAATAGGGCCACTTTGGTGGGAAGGGAACAGCATTCCATGCGCCGTCGGAGTTTAGTCATGCTGGCCACATGACCACAGAGACGTCTTCGGACAGCGCTGATCTTCTTCGGCTTTGTAATGGAGATGAGCACCGTCCCCTAGAGCCGGAAACGACTAGCACGTAGGTGCGAGAGGAACCTTTACCTTATGGATGGTACATTTTTAAGATTCCCTCCCTCCCGCCTTTCCCAACCTTTGTTGCTTTGGCTGAGATGGTCCATTCAGACTTCCGTTTCTGTTTTAATCCTGTTTTCCGGTCCGCCTCACTTCCCGTTTTTTTTTTTTTAAGATGGGCAAAGGAGATCCCGTAGCTCAGAAGTTTACACGGAAATCGAAAATGACCGAAGCCCTCCCTAATGAGAGTTCATCGCCTGGGGAAAGCAGCCCTTCCACTTCCCTATTTCAGGAAGGGTTAACCGGAAAGGAGGACCTTTTTGTAAACAACGGACATCTGAAGTTCAGGAAAGCATCCCTACATTCTTCTGAAATGCCTGAATCCAAGACGACGCTCGATCGCTCCCATTCGTTGCCGGAAGGCGGACTGAATGAAAAGTCCCTGGATCACCAGTTTTCACCATCTTCTTTATTCCCCCATGATCACATGGACATTTTCCATCTTTCCCCAAGTTCTCCCGCTCTAGTTCAGAAGCAACTTCTGCCGATGCCTCGTCTCCCAGAAGAAGCAGCCCAACATCCTCATTCAGACATCTCAGAACTCTGCGGCAACGAATCCTTGCTTGTATATTTTTCTAAGGTCTGGAAAGAGGACAGTCTTCTCATTTTTTTATTTCTCACCAATAAAAGCCCTTCCATTCTGAAGGACATAACTCTGGAACTCCAGCACTCTGAACATTTTAAGGTAATCTTTTTAGCATCCCTTTGGCTCTTTCTGCTAATATTGGATCCAAAAAAGCATTTTTAACTCGTGGTTTTTTTCTTCTTCTTTTTTTACATTGAAGATGGTAGAAAGTCTTGGCTGCCAACTTGCTGTGATCGAAAGTAAAAATATAGAAAGCTTCCAGATGTATGTAGAGATGGAGAAGCCCTGCTCTTCAGGAAAAATCTTTGGTTGCATCAGTTATCCGCTAGAATTGGACGCCCACCTCAGATTTTCTGTCTCTTTAGAACTGTTAGACTTCATTAGGTAACGATATAAAATAATTTTCTTAATACATATGAAACGTAAACTTAGAGTTCCTTGGTAAGGTTCCCTCCCACAGTTGGCTTTCCTTCTCTTTTTTTCTCCACCTCCTCTCCCTCCTTGTCCTAAACTTTTTAGTATTGGAAAACACTGAATGCTTCCAAGATTGTTAAATAAATACGGACGTACCAAGATCGAACAGGCAACTTGTAAGCAAGCTGTCTATATATTTTGGCTACTTCGACAGCAAAGTGTACTTGTAGTGTAGTAGGGAGATTTCAGTCTGAGCTCATCTTAATGATTACTCCGACGTCTGTTTTTCATGAAATCTTTCTTAGCTTGACTGTCATGGCTGCATGTCCTTCCATGACCAATCGATAGAAAGGCGATCTTTCAAGAAAAGTTTTAAAAATGCATAGTAGATGAATTAAATCAAGTAAAATGATTAGTGCTGCCCATTCCTTTGGACTTATTTTTTCTTTTCTTCATTTCTTTCTTTTTTTTAAATTTATTGTTTTTCATCATAGAAAATAAAACATAAAACAGTAAAACAAACAATGAAACAAAACAAAAACATACATTCAATCTTAACCACAAGAAATAAATATATATTATATAATAATAGATGATTAATAGAGGGATTTGAAGATTAGTGTGTTGCTTTTTCTTCTTGCGTATGTGTGTGTGTGTAAAAGGGGAAGATAATTTTTTGCTTTTTCTTTCAGCACCTAGCCAGGATGGATCCTCCATGTTCAATATTACATTTAATTGACTAATTTTTCCTTCTGTTTTTTTTCTTTTCTTCATTTCTATCGACAACCCTGTTTGCAGACCAATGAAGATGAGCACGGATGAATATGGAAAACTGTGGCTCTCCATTTCAAATGAAGTCAAACAAAATCTGAAGGTGGCACCATCTCAAGGAACTCTGTCCTTGATGCTAGACACGTTTCAGCAAAAACTGAAGCTACATATTGTTGATATCATAGGTATGTAACTTAACATTGTTTCAGATTTATGACATATATGAACCTGAAATTCTGAGATTAAACCACATTTTTCGAAAATTGGAATGATTTGGGCTCTTGACTGAGGTGAAGCTACTTCTCTGAAGTAATTTGAAACCATTCAGGTTTTCCTCAGAAATTTGGACCCCCTTTTCAGAGTTTCAAGAACACGGAGATACAGACAAGAAGTCAGTAGTTATTTTCCACTTCCCCCAAATTCTCAGTGTTGGGAAAATGTTCAATAATTGTGTTTCTCTCGCCCCTTTCTACATCCAAACTGAAACCTCAGGGAGTGACAGTTGAACAGGAATCAGAGGCAGCTGTTTCCTCAGTCATTGGAGAAAAGAAAAGGATGTTTGGGGAAATGAGTATTTTAATCCAGCCTCAGCTAGCAGTATTCATAAAGCGTCACACTGTAGCTTAGGATCCAGGAAACAAAGGAAAACAAAAACCACACAATTCCCACTCACCCACACCTGCTGAAGCAGAAAGTTATTGGAAATTCCGTAGGCAACGTGTGACATTTTCTCTTTGAATAATAAACCCACTTGTGTTGCAGTGATTGTGCCATAAAAGGACCTGGTGTAAGAGAAGAACAAACAGAGCTGGGGTGGGGGCGGAGTTAAGCACATTATTAGCTTAGAGTTGATATGTGGTCACAAATAGGCTCGAGCAATAAATCTTCTGAATTGCAATTGCATCTATGGTCCTGGTCCTTTGTGCCTGAAACCCAGATATTAAGAACTTTCCAAATGCCTTCTTTAGGAAATGAGGGAATAGCCGCTTGTCGACTGCTTCCATCAATCCCGTGTCTTCTTCACTGCCGGCTCCATGCTGGGACATTGGCCTTATGGTTCAGATCGCCTTGTTCTGCTCTGCCAGATTGTTTACTTTATCAATGTCAGAAGGTGATGGAAGAATCCTGAAAAACCACATGGCCTCCCTTTTTTGGACTGGTATGAAAGAGGAGTGATTGTGCGTAGGGGTTTTTACCAATCCCAAACTTCTGTTCTACACGGAGCGAAGGTGTATCTCGGCATCAGTGTGGCTTTCCTTCCAGTGGGAGGGGAAAACCGATCAGGATGTTCACCTGACGTTGACAAGGCAGTAAGGTATGCGTAGCTGAATCGGGACATGTTATGCAAGGTGCATATTTTCTATTAATGTATTGGTATAACTCACAGGATTATTCATAGGATCGGTTACTTGAATAACTCAGTCTTTAAACTCCCTAGTGCAGAGAACTGCTTATTTTGTTGAAGCTCTTGAAGTGGTGTGATGACCCAGGGCATGGCACAAAGGCAACACAGACAGACAATCAATAAGAGTCCCTTTATTATCTCCAACTTTGCCCCCAATGTCCAGGTTACCTTCTGGCTGGAGAAAAAACTCTCCCAGGAACAGCCTTTGACTGCAGAAAATTAAGTCCAGACAAGCCAAACTGAAGTAATTAGTTTGGCAGGGCAGGAGCAAGATTTTCAGACACGAAGGCATGGCAAAAATCACACGGTTGGGAAGACGCCAGGAATACAGATAAGCCACGACAACATGATATAAAGTCATGTTTGCTTCAAACAGCCTGCCTCATGCAGCCTGGCTTTCTTATAAACTGTCTTCCCAGCTGCCGCTAATGAAGGGAATCAGGGCCCTTTCCTTCCCCATAAGCCACACAACCTACATTGCTCTCTCCTCCATTCCTCCCTGCATGCCCTAGGATGAAGAGGAAGTGGGCCTGGTTCTTCCTCTGAAATCCCTCTCCCTTGTTCTACCTCTCCCCTGGCCTGCCCAGACGGATTTTACCCTTCCCCAGCCTCCTCCACAGCCAACGGAGCCACACTCCCATTCCCTGTCAGCTATTCATCTTCCTCCTCGGATTTAGACTCTTGATGGGGGCATGGCAGATGGTTTCTTAAACACTTATAGAAACAACAATAAAATCTTCAGTTTGTAAGTGTATCCATGATTGCCTCATCATGCATCACAGGCTGGGTCATGGCACTGTGGAAAAGTTCTTGGCACCATTGACTGTACCGTTGGCTGTACCAGAGTTGGGAGTTTGTCTTCAATGTTTTTATGGTATGGGTAGACTAGGATGACTAGGGTTTTTTTTTGTATGGGTGTGATCAAGGAAGTAACTTTTTGCAAACACAGCTTGAGATGGGTGGTGTGATTCTAGGTATGCAGTACAGAATTTCTATAGTTTTCGCGTTAACTTCCAGATCTTCTGACTTGGTGAGCTGTCCCCCCCCCCAATCTTCCCGCTACCTTTGGCCATGTGAAAACATATAAATGTACTTACTTTCCTAAAAGAAAAGATGACCTTGGAAGGATCCCATAATTTTTTTTTTAATAACTCAAGGAGGCGAACATATTTAACACTCCTGTTTTCTCCACAAGAACAACCATGGTGAGGTAGGTTCGGCTGAGAGAGAGTGACTGATCGGTAATGCCACCATTTTGTGGCATTTTTATTATATTTTGCTAGCAGGGGAATTCTGGGAGTTGAAGTCCAGTTGCAAAAATTGAACATTAGGTTTGTTTTTCCCCCCCTTATTTTATGCTATTAACTTTCGCTTACCATTTCTTAGTCCCAGTAATGTAGCTTCTTCTGAAAAACATACAATTATGTTTATGGATATGTAGGTGTAGTTAATGGTTAGAAGAAGACTCTGTTGCTAAGTAGATTGCAAGGTGCCGTGAGAGAAAATAGAGACATCCATTATGAACTCCACACAGTTTTAACTGTAGAACATCCACTCTTTCAAAGCTCACCAATTTTCTCACTTAAGAAAGTAGAATGCAATTAACTAACAAAGGGATTGAATTTTGGTAGCGGTTCCCCCTCCCTGATTTTTCAGTGTTGTCACAAAGGAATTCTTTAAAATGCACTAAATGTATTTAAAATGTATTAAATCAGGGGTCTCCAACCTGGGTGACTTTAAGAATTCCCCAGCCAGCATGGATGAGGAATTCTGGAAGTCCACAAGTCTTAAAATGGCCAAAGTTGGAGACCCCTGGGTTAAATTATATACAGAGACTGTTGTATGATCATGTTTACTATATATGCCTTTATGGATTAAAAATAGGGATTATGGGGTTGGAAGAATAAATACATTGGAAGTATTGTTTCCACATGACTGTTAATGGTATATTATAGGATTTATCCTGTAACAGTTTAGAAAAGTTATAATTTCAAATCTATGCAGTTTTTAGCCACTGTCATCAAATCAGGTTTAAGCTTCTGGGCTTCCAGATCTTGCTCAACTACAACTCCCAGAATCCTCCACTATAATTTGCAGTTGTAGTAGAGGCATATTTGGAGGCTGAGAAGCTTCCTATCCATTTCCCGATACAAAGATTTATCCTGAAGATCCTGTTGTCCATTTTTTTCCAAATGTTAACTGTCCTACTCTGCCAAGTATGTAGATCTGAACCAAACAAAACTTGGTGAGATTTACCGGGTTTTCCTTAATTGTACCCTCTCTACTTCCTTTCTATTTTCAAACTGTTTGCAGAAGTGGTTTCTTACTGTTCTTATTACCACCTAACTTAAAATAATTGCAATATAATAAATTATCCTGCTGTACCAAACTACTATTGTGCATCGGTCACTGGAACATTTATAACATCTATTGTGTAATGCAAAATATAGGCATGTTGCAATGATCATTTTAACCCCAGATGTTCAAATATAGGTATGCTACCCAACTGGCTTAAACTTGCAGCGCCTGTATATACTGAAGAGGGCCATAAGGAATAATCAAAACATCCATGTTAATTATATCATTCACAGTGCTTAGGCGTGGCAGAGTAAGGAGCTTTGTCCTTGGATAAAATACCATGCTCTATCCTAAATCATTCTAATCATGAGCCGAATAATTTCTCCAGATGTCCAAAAACCATGTGGATGAGTGGTGGCTCAGAGGTTTCAAAGACACCGGAGAAGGTCTGTGCTCCAGGGGTTTGAGTCCTAACAGCGCATGATGGAGTGAGCTCCCGTCACTTACCTCAGCTCCTGCCAACTAGCAATTCGAAAGCACGTAAATGCAAGTAGATAAATAGGCACCACTTCGATGGGAAGGTAACAACGCTCTTGTGTTTCACCGCACACTCTTTGCTGCGGTATGATGTCATGCTTGGCCACCTGACAGCGGGAACATCTTCAGACAGTGTTGGCTCAAAGGCCTGGAAATGGAGATGCCCTAAAGTAGGCTACAACGAGTGGAGTAAAACCTGCAAGGACTTCTTATCAGAAATCTCATAGCCAAAGGTTCTTATAGTCAAAGTCCCCATGGTTTTTGGAGGGCACCAAACAGCAGAAGATAGACGTGAGCGAGAAGGATTAAAATTACAATAGCATCCAGAGGAGATAAAATCTTTTCATCACAAATCATTTAATGTATAATTTATGGTAAGGAAACACTACGTCTGAGTCAAACACCATAGACAGTGTGGAACTGATGGTTTTACATGGTAACCCCACCAATATAAAAGTAAACACATTGAACGTACAGCATAGAACCAGTCTGGGAAATGCATAAATACTCCTCCGTATGTTTAAGGCTGCTCAAGTTTCATATAAATATAAATGGCAAGACATTTGACTCCTTAAAAAAATAGTCCCAGGTCTGAACACCAATATGTGCCTGTAACACGCCTGCCTGGCTGAAAATAATGGGATGCGTCTGGCCACAGTGAGTAACTTCAAAAGAGTAGTTACTCAAGTTGCTCAACGTTGAGTAGATATGGAGAACTGGGCCGTTTCTTGTACATTCAAAAAAGATTCGATGCTAATCTTCCATTTGATGAAGACAAGCTCTGAAACAAGGCTTTCAATCAAGTTTCTTAAGTTGTGCTTTAAGCCATCTTTTGTCCTGGGGGGGGGGGTATGATGGCTACATTGGCACAGATGATTAAGCAAGCATGATGCAAAAACATGGCTTATCCAAGAACAGGTGCGCAAATCTTGTTAAGTCACTTTCTGTAAGATGAAGCAGTTAAATAGGCTGCTCTCATGCAATTACAGTATTCGCTATCGTGAATAAGGTAATTGTGCGAACTTGTACTTCATGCAGTTAAAGTACTCAAATCTGCTTTCATGCAATTACAGTATTTACCAGAAAACAAGCAAATACTGTCTCATCTCTTGTCTGTGGCATGGCCTTCTAGGCTTAACTTACAGTTGCTACTCTGCAAATCCCCTGATGCATTTTCTTTTGCTAGAAACATGTATATTTGCAGGCAAGGCCCACTCACTGAGTTTTTTTTAATAGATTGACTTTGGGAGTCATCAGCAAGATAAATCCTTACATATGTTGTCCTTTAGAAACATTTCTAACAAGGGGCTGCTGTTCTTTTGATGCTTGACTAGAACATTTTGCTATACAGTTGTGTCAGCTTCCTGAATGGAAATTGCGAATCAAGTAAGCCATCAGACCAGAATGATAATACTTTTGGGGAGGAGAAGGTTATAAAAAATGGGCAAACGGAAGCAATTGTATCTCCAAAGAGATGATAAAAAAAAAAAAATTACGTGTGTTGGTTCCTTGGGTCAACATGGGCATTACCAAGTATATTTTTGGCACAGCATGGATGCAGTTTGGCTTGGCCCATTTCTTTCAGCCATCTGCTGTTCTTCTCTCTGGTTTCCCTTTCATTCTACATACCACCTAAGGTGTCTACCACTCATCAATTGTCCATTCTTTCCCCGGTGACCCTCCAAGCAAGCAGACTCTCCAAGCAAACACTGATGAGGGAAGGCTACAAGGAAATCCACTATACCTGGAGTCTCTGCTCCTTTTCAGAACATCCCTTGCTGCAGCTGAGCACAAAAAGATGTCTGAAAGGGTCTGCTTAGTCCAGTTTCTGCTCTAGAACCGAATTTTGTTTGCTTTGGTACTAACTGCAGCAACATGTGAGGACTTTATGGAATGAAACTTTTAAAATAGCTCCTCTTTTAGAGTCGTTAAGAGAATCACACCAACTTTTCCATTATTGTCAGTGGAAACACTATTTCCTTTAAAAGCAATCTTGTTTGTGCTTTTGATTTTCTTGCATCTGCAGTTCTTCATTTTTCAACTTCGATGGTGTGGTTTTTCCTTTAAAACAAAGCTTGGTGCTCTCTCCCCCATTTTAAAATTTTCTTCTGCAATGGAAATGTGGGGCGTTATATTTCCTCTCCAAAATGGATCTTCAGGTTTATTTTGCAGAGCTGAATTCCAATTTTCACAACTTCTTTTGCATTGTCAACCGTTCTCTGTGCAAAAATCTTTCTTTTTATTTGCGGGGTGAAGTACATCTAGCTTCTGCTGGCTTTTCCTTACAAACGGAATGTCACATGTTCCAGAATAAAAGTATTTTGTTGCCAAGATATTTTGTCCTGGGGTGTGGGGGAGTGAGTGGATTATAAAAAGAAGAAGTATTCCTTTCCTAACTCTGTTTGCATCTCTTAATTTGATCTGTTCTTTAAAAGTTTTGGAAAGTCGGGTTTCAGAGGACCTTCTCGTCAAGTAGTTTGTTGATCCCATCGCATATTTTTTTGAGGTGCGGACGGCATTCTCCATCCAGGCTGTAGAGAGCAGTGAGGAATTCAACAGCGGCAAAGTGATCAAAGACGTGGTTGATCCGTGCGTGAGACCTGGCTGTCAAGTGCCGCTCTACAAGTTCATGGACAAGATCTTTGCACTCATTCAACAGTCCCGAAAGAACGTTCTTGTCAAAGGTGAACTCCACTTCGTAAAAACTGACCACCGTCATGGCCGCCTGATTCAGCTTCTTGCGGAATTTCTCAACGATCTCCATCTCGTCCGCATTGAACTGGTTGTTTCGGTAGAGAATCCCAATCTTGATGGCGACTTTGATCAAGTCTTTCATAACCTTGTGGGCTTCTTTTTTGTTTTTCATGTGCTCTATGGTCACTATGTACAACTCGTCGAAGATTTCGCTGCTGGTGTCATCAATCAGCATGTTGGCCATCGTCTTGCTCGCCATCTTGCTCAAAATCTTCTTCTGGGCTTGTAAAGCAAGGCTCTTGGAACTAAAGTGATCGGGACCTAAAGAACACAACATGGCAACAAGAGAAAGAATTAATTGTAAATCATTTGTAATATATCTCATAATCTAACATAAGCACTGCCACTGTCAGCTTTGGAAGCCATATTGAGATTTGATGCTCCCATGCTGCCACAATTGACCCCGAGAAAGTGGGATGGAGGAATTCATTGGAGTACATCTACTTAGACAAAATAAAATCCTTTTGCTGGTTCAAGGTCATGTAGGGTTGCGCATAATGAAAATAAAATCTTACTTTGGGACGGATGGTGATTGGGCCATGGGATATGGTGATGGGTATAGGGGATGGATTTTAGTTTTTACTTTTGCAAGGAAGCCCAAAACTTTCAGACTGGGGATTCTACAGATGTACCAGTTACTATCCAAATAAAGGTACCTTTGAGATATGTCTGTCTCAGAGTTATTGATTGGAATGGAGGATTGCTGGAATGCTGACATTCACCTTTGTTTTATTCTTGTTAATAACTTAGAAGAATTATTTAGCTACTGAATAATATCATATATTCATTTCAATATTTTTCATATTCAGTCAGATAACACTATATCATAATGTAGATTTATTGCTCAAGCCTACACACAAGAATCTAGTCAACTAAAGTTCACTACTAAATTGGCACCAGATAAGCGTCAATGGGATTCAAGAGAGGTTGGATTTGGAGTGTTTGTGCCAATGCACGAATTCTAAAACGATGAACGCACTTATCTCCACCCACCAACTGTACCTTGCTGTTCTACAAATATGGATGGACAGAAAGCAAGTGCTAAAGTGGCATGCCCTTTGGCCATTTCTCATATGCATATTAGAAGGCATACATACCTTATCATTTGAGAATCTGGAATAGCCAACGATGGCTTTAAAAAAAGCGACCAGTGAATGATTGCAACTGAGCTATTTTGTAAAACATTCGTTGTTTATTCTCTCTCTCTTTTCCATGGCAATCAGAAGCCACCAATAATCCATATATGGGCAGAATTGCAAACTCAACTGCTTGTACTTGACTAACCTTGTATAGAATTGAGGGGGAAGCATATAGAGGCTTTTGAAGCCATATGGTGTCCCCCTCTCTCTCTTTTTTTTAAATAGAAAAGCAGGACAAATAGTAGGCGGTGAGAATTGGCTAAGCAAAGCCAGTGAAAGCTGTCAGATTCTTTGCTAAACCCAAGTTGCTTCGAAGATGTGCCTGTTTGGTCACTGGGAGACACTGTTGCTTTGTGTTCAGTGGCAGGGAGCCCCCATTTCCCTTTTGGGAAAATTACCAAAAGCCACAAAGGAGTTGGGGGGGGGGGCTTAAAATTCAAAGAACATACATTTAACGGCATCCTCTAATGCTTTTACTTTGAGGTGCCTTACATTTGTTGGCGTCTTTCAGTGTCGTGGCCTTCAAGCTGACGATCTGGTGCTTGAGATGCATTTGTGATGAGCTGTGTTTGTAGCCCATCTGCAAAACTATATCTCTTCCTTTGAATATTTTTGCTTTTTTAAATCTCCCTTTTTTTGCAAGTGGGTTTATCATGCAGATTTCTTGAAGCCTCTGAAAGGGGAACGAAAAAAAAACCCCCAAAAGAATGTTGATAAGATTCTTTTCTCTGTTATCCAGCCGTGAAACTGCTTACGGGATTTAAATGGGCTGTTTTTGAGCTTTGCTACTATTTATTGCCTAAGACTTCTAAAGTAGCCCACTATTTATTTGAATTAATATCTATTTAAATTATGAGGAGGGTTTATTTTTTTTTTAAAGCAAGACGGTGGGGGGGAGGCCACCGCAGCTGATCCTTAGCACGTTTTTAATATTCTAAACAATTGGGAAAATGACTGGAGATGTAAAATTAATAGAAACTATTAATAAATGGGCGTTTCACCTGCAAATGGACATCTGCATTCATTTTGCTCAGGGTCAAGATCCCCAGCCGCACCTCCAATGTGCCTTACCATTTTTCTCCATGTTCTGAGAATTAGCTAGTCAACCATGGTCAGTTCAGAGTTCAGACCAGTGGCCGTTTTGTTAAAGAAAAACAGACTGGAATAGTAATAATTCAATTAAGAACCACTCTGTGAGACAACCAGAGTTTAGATAGTGGGTGTTACAGATGAGGGCAGGGTCAAAGGCGTTATGAGTTTGGAGCCGTTATGTTCTCACAAGAGACCTAAGTCCAAGCCTTCATGGCTTCCGTTGACTCTTATCCAGCACCAGTTTGCCTTGACTGGTAGATCAGATTCTTGTGCAGAGACAGCATGAAATAAACTTCCAGTGCTTTGAACTGCCCTAGTCAACTCCAATAGAAGATAATATTTATAGCCTGGAGTTGAATTGTGGGGTCCTTAGTGGTTTTCTTGTAGACGTTTCTTTATCTGACCAGGTAACGTCATCACAGGTAGTGACGTTACCTCGTCAGGCAATGATATGTTTGCAAGCCAAAAACCAATCTCATAGATGCAGGGGTCTCCAACCTTGGCCCCTGGAAGCCTGGCGGACTTCAACTCCCAGAATTCCACAGCCAGCTTTGCTGGCTGTGGAACTCTGGGAGTTGAAGTCCGCCAGGCTTCCAGGAGCCAAGGTTGGAGACCCCTGTCATAGAGCATCAAGGAGCCCACAACTCCGCCCTGAGCTACACACGCTGTATTCTCTTCTATTGAAATCTGGAAATTCTCCTAGAACTGGAACACAAGACATCTCTTTACTTGGTACCACCAGCCAGGACCTGCCTTATAATTTCAGCTGTCTAAATTCCCTAAAGACTGGATTTGCTCACCTATAGCTAGATCAGATGCCACCTACCACCTGGATTTATACAATATATTAAGCATGCTTTGTTTTAACATTCACCAGAACTTTTCCCAGGGATGAATTATCTGCTTATTCAATAAGTTAATATTGTAATATATTGTGTTGTGCAAAGCCAGAACATTGTTGAGTAACCAAGGAAAGGCTTTTTTTTTTTTTTTAATGTGCCCACCTGTGTGTGTGTGTGGGCTCAATATATTTCAACCCTGCATCTGGGTGAACTTCAGATCAATGGATCAGAAAGAGCAGAGAGCTGTCATTGATACAAGCACTGAAGCTATAATTATAGATAGGACAGAAAGGATACAAAACATTCTTTAAATGGAACCTTCCTAAAATATTTCCTTCGCCCTTCCCATATCATAAATGCAGACTATGTGAGCATCTGTGAGATTCCCAAAATATTTTATCTCCAGATGGCCGAATAAAATGTACCAAGTGTTACAGGATTTCCTCCCCTCCCATATGGGTGTAGCTCAGCTATGTTATTTGCATGTAAATATGGTTCCTGCTCAACATAGGCACTACAGGCATGAAAATACACAATGCACAAAACCAGCCTGTTCCAAGAGCCAAGAAAAACAAAACTCGAACCTTTGCTATTTAAATGCTTCAGGTGAATTAATAAAGCTTGTTAAATTTACAACCGTTGCAGGAACTGGGCCTGGCTAGTCTAGTGAAGAGAAGGATCAGGGGAGACAGGATAAGGGTCTTCCAATATTTGAGGGGCTGCCCCAAAGAGGAGGAAGGGATCAAGCTATTTTCTAAAGCACCCGAAGGCCAAACAAGGAACAATGGATGGGAACTGAACAAGGAGAGATTTTTCAACCTGGAAATAAGGAGAAACTTTCTGACAGTGAGAACAATCAACCAACGGAACAGACGTTGCCTTCAGAAGTTGGAACGCCATCACTTGAGACTTTCAAGAAGAGATTGGACTGCTATTTGTCAGAAATGTTGTAAGGTCTCCCGCTTGGGCGGGGGGTTGGAGTAGATGACCTATAAGATCACTTCCAACTCTTGATTATCTGTTATCCCCATGGTCACTTGATGAAAAATCGGGCACTTCGCAACTGGTATGTATTTACAATGATTGTGGTGTTCCAGGGTCACGGGATCACCATTTGCAACCTCCTCCGCTGGTCTCTGGCAAGCCAAGTCAACGGGGGAAGCCAGATTTGCTTAACGACCAGATGAGTCACTTAAGAACTGCTTAACAGTGGTAGCAAAAAATTAGTTAGGATTCACTTAACAACCATGTTACTGAGCAATTCTGCATCCTAACTGGTCGTAAGTCAAGGACTAGCCATACTTCAGATAAATGTGGATGGAATAAAGCTTTATTTCCCCACTTTATGTTGGAAATCATTGTCACGGTGACTTGGTTAACTAAAAATGCACTGCTCTTGGCTCAGAGCAATCGGGTTTAACAAGCTGAACTTAATAGTTTGCAAAAATATTTAAAGAGTTTTAACAGTGCAATAACTCACTGTTGATATGGGATGTAAACAAATGTCGGGAAGAAATATACTCATGAAAAAGAGCAGCTAAGCGTAATAATTCTAGTTAGAATAAACATGTTAAATCCTCTTGGTGGAAAATATGGGGAAGTGAAGCATTGCTTTGACTTAGACTAAACACACCACAAAAAAGCTCTTTGGGTATAGCAAGTGTTGAAATACAGTTTACAATTCTGGGTTCAAGGTTATCCCAAAGAAGCTTTTTTTTTTTCAAGAGACTATCTGGTTTTTCTTTGAAGATGTTTCGCTTTTCATCCAAGAAGCTTCATCAGTTCTGGAAGCTTCTTGGATGAGAAGTGAAACATCTTCAAAGAAAAACCAGAAAAATCTTGTTGCCTCTTGAAAAAGCACCTTTGGGACAACCATGACCTGGATGATTGAGAATCTCCATGGACATTTAGCTATGCCCTTTGGACCAGAGCTGAAAAAGGGTTTTGAAGAGGAATGACCAAGGAAAAACCGGAAAGTTTAGTTGCTTCTTAAGGACCCTTGACTTGGATGACTGAGAATTTCCATAGATATCGGAGTTCAAAAAGTTTGCTAAGTTTTAGAAAACTGGGTTCAGAATCATGCTAAGACAGATTTTAAAAATCATGGTTTAACAAACCAGAATGCTTGTATTCACTCAGACCACTGGAAGGCCAAATTCAACCACTGCAGCTGAGCCTGTTGCTGGAAACTCATCAGGGCAATAATTGTAAATTTATGTTTAATTGGAACGAAAGCTGATTATTGTTGTTGGGACTAATTTTGAATAAGAAAGCAGTCATCAGCCATGCCCCTCTAATTGACTCATCAATGTTCAAGGCGTGGTATAGATTGTTAGTCAGCCTGATTTTAATGCTTTATATTTCTCTTTGACTATTGTTTAAAAATAGCCCCGTGTTTGTTACTTAGGGATGGAAATAGATCTGAATAGCAATGGGCCCTGAGCATTGTTCACTCATAATGCTAAAATCTAAAGTCTGATCTGCTGTGTAATTTCTTGGTCTCCAGCAATTCTAATTGCAACCCCAAACTTGTCAAACACCTACCAAGCTAAGCCAATTAAGGCTGGAAGCTGTGGATATTTACACACGAGAGCTCCTTATTTATTTTTATTTTATTTATTTTAATTTATTTATTTTTGTCATTTGCTTACAAGATAATAGGTATAAGTAAAAAACATAGTTATGAATACATGGATACATATAAGAAAAATAAAAAACATTAGGACAGGGACGGTAGGCATGATTGGTGCGCTTATGCACGCCCCCTACAGACCTCTTAGGAAAGGGGTGAGGTCAATAGTAGAAAGTCTAAGGTTAAAGTTTTTGAGGGTTGGGAAAGAAACCACAGAGTCAGGTAGAGTATTCCAGACACCGTCCACTCTCTGGCTGAAGTCGTATTTCTTTAGAAGACTGAAGGCTAAGAAGTTTCAGAAAAAACCCTTGGCAAACCACTTCCATATGAGAGCCCAGAATACTAGAGTAACAGAGTGGGAAGGGACCTTGGAGGTCTTCTAGTCCAACCCCCTATTCAAGAAATCCTATACCAGTGATGGCAAACCATTTTGTTGTGGTGTGCCACGATAGCGTGCGTAGACGTGCATATGCCGGCACCCTGTGCATGTGTGCACAACACCCCTGCCCTGCTCCCTAACCTGCACTGCGCATGTGCGGGCCTCCCAGCTGATTTTCAGCTTGTTTTGAGGCCGTTTTCGCCCTCCTGGAGACTCGAGGGAAGCCTCTGCAGCCTTGGGAGGCCGAAAAACGGACCCATTTTGGCACTTCTGGTATTTCCGGAAGGCCCCTTTTTCGGCTTCCCGAGACTGCAGAAGTTTCCAAATGGGTCAAAACTGCCTCAAACAGGCCGAAAATCATCTGGGAGGCGTACACATGCCCAGTGCAGGTAAATTTGGCTGGGGCTCACTTGCCTATACAAATGGCTATGCATGCCATCTGTGGCATGTGTGCCATAGGTTCGCCATCACGGTCCTAGACCATTTCAAACAAATGGTTGCCCAAATCTCTTTGGAGCATTCCCAACTTCTGGAGGCAAGTTGTTCCAATGGCTATTTGTTCTAACTGTCAGGAAATTTCTCCTTAATTCCAGGTTGCCTCTATCCTTGATTAGTTTCCATCCACTGCTACCTGTCCTGCCTTCAGGTGCTTTGGAGAATCGATTGTTCCCCTCGTCTTTGTGGCAACCCCTGAAATGTTGCAACACTGAGATCCTGTCACCCCTGGCATACCCAGTTCCTGCAACTGCCCTTTGTGATGTTTTAGACCAGGGGTCTCCAACCTTGGCTCCTGGAAGCCTGGCGGACTTCAACTCCCAGAGTTCCACAGCCAGCAAAGCTGGCTGTGGAATTCTGGGAGTTGAAGTCCACTAGGCTTCCAGGAGCCAAGGTTGGAGACCCCTGTTTTAGACTTTAGTCCCCTAATTATCTTTGTTGTTGTTCTCTACGCTTTTTCTAGAGTCTCAACATCTTTTTTATATTGTGGCGACCAAAACTGGACGCGATATTCCAAGTGGGGAGGGAATGGAGATTTCTTACCAAGGTGTTGTAAAGTGGTATTAACACTTCATGTGATCTTGATTCTAACCCTCTATTATTGCAGTCTAGAACCTGCATTCGCTGCTTTTAGCAGCTGCAGCACACCGCTGGCTCATCTTCAAGTCATTGTCCACTAAGACTCCAAGATCCCCCTCACAGTTGTGACTATTTCATAGTGAAGTCCTATTAAAGGAATTGGGAAAGATTGAAGGCAACAGGAGAAGAAGAGAGCAGAGGATAAGGAGGTTAGATACCAAGGTGGTATTCAGCAGGTTCTGACCAGTTCTGCAGGACCGGTAGCAGAAATTTTGAGTAGTTCAGAGAACCGGCAAATCCCACTTCTGACTGGCCCCGCCCCCATGTATTCTCTGCCTCCTGAGTCCGAGCTGATCGGCTGGCTCTTCTTTGTTTGCCCTGCACAGGAGAACAGAGCTGGAAAGCAGGTTAGTGGGCTGGGGAGGGAATGGGGATTTTGCAGTATCCTTCCCCTGCCACGCCCACCAAACCATGCCATGCCATGCCATGTCACGCTCACCAAGCCACACCAACCAGTGGTAAAAATTTTTTGAATTCCACCACTGGTTTTTAGTGTCATCAGTGCAATGAACATGCATTTGGACAAACCCTGGGAAGACAGTGGAGGACAGAGGGGCCCGACGTGCATAGTCCATGGGGTTGCGAAAAGTGAGACACAACTTAGTGACTGAACAACAGCAAAACCATCAAATGAATACAAAAGTCCATAGCATCAGTCTGCAAATTCCTTCCTAACATTGCTCTACATGAGGTTTGACTTGTGGGATTCAACCATCACACAAATCCAACATACACTGCTCAAAAAAATAAAGGGAACACTTAAACAACACAATGTAACTCCAAGTCAATCACACTTCTGTGAAATCGAACTGTCCATTTAGGTAGCAACACTGATTGACAATCGATTTCACATGCTGTTGTGCAAATGGACTAGACAGCAGGTGGAAAGCAGAGGCAGTTAGCAGGACATCCCCAATAAAGGAGTGGTTCTGCAGATGGTGACCACAGACCACTTCTCAGCTCCTATGCTTTCTGGCTGATGGTTTGGTCACTTGAATTCTGGTGGTGCTTTCACTCTAGTGGTAGCATGAGACGGAGTCTACAACCATCACAAGTGGCTCAGGTAGTGCAGCTCATCCAGGATGGCACATCAATGCGAGCTGTGGCAAGAAGGTTTGCTGTGTCTGTCAGTGTAGTGTCCAGAGCATGGAGGCGCTACCAGGAGACAGGCCAGTACATCAGGAGATGTGGAGGAGGCCGTAGGAGGGCAACAACCCAGCATCAGGACCGCTACCTCCACCTTTGTGCAAGGAGGGACAGGAGGAGCACTGCCAGAACCCTGCAAAATGATCTCCAGCGGGCCACAAATGTGCATGTGGCTGCTCAAACGGTCAGAAAGAGACTCCATGAGGGTGGCATGAGGGCCCAATGTTCACAGGTGGGGATTGTGCTTACATTCCAACACCGTGCAGGATGTTTGGCATTTGCCAGATAACACCAAGATTGGCAAATTCGCCACTGGCACCCTGTGCTCTTCACAGATGAAAGCAGGTTCACACTGAACACATGTGACAGATGTGACAGGGTCTGGAGATGCCGTGGAGAACATTCTGCCTGCAACATCCTCCAGCATGACCAGTTTGGTAGTCGGTCAGTAATGGTGTGGGGTGGCATTTCTTTAGGGGGCTGCACAGCCCTCTGTGCTCGCCAGAGGTAGCCTGGCTGCCATTAAGTACCGAGATGAGATCTTCAGACCCCTTGTGAGACCATATGCTGGTGCAGTTGGCCCTGGGTTCCTCCTAATGCACGACAATGCTGGACCTCATGTGGCTGGAGTGTGTCAGCAGTTCCTGCAAGATGAAGGCATTGATGCTATGGACTGGCCTGCCCGTTCCCCAGACCTGAATCCAATTGAGCACATCTGGGACATCATGTCTCGCTCCATCTACCAATGCCACGTTGCACCACAGACTGTCCAGGAGTTGGGGGATGCTTTAGTCAAAGTGTGGGAGGAGATCCCTCAGGGGACCATCCACCACCTCATCAGGAGCATGCCCAGGCATGGTAGGGAGGTCATACAGGCACGTGGAGATCACACACACTATTGAGCCTCATTTTGACTTGTTTTAAGGACATTACATCAAAGTTGGATCAGCCTGTAGTGTTTTTTTCCACTTTAATTTTGAGTGTAATTCCAAATCCAGACCTCCATGGGTTGCTAAATTTGATTCAACTGTGTAATGAACAAAGTATTTAATGCGAATATTTCATTAGGATGTCTTATTTTTGTGTTCCCTTTATTTTTTTGAGCAGTGTATTTTAACATGGTTTGCTCAACACGCTGTTATTCTGGTTTATGGATATCAAGCCACCTTAGATGGATTCACATGTTTTTGCTAAACCCAAGACACACAAGCTTCACGACTTTCTTATACTCTCTTCATCCCATGGCTTTAACATCCAAAATGGGTGAAGTGTCTTGAAGAACCCCAATATCTCCTCGCTGATCCTCCTAAAATATAGTCTAACTCCAAATATTGTTTCTGTCCATTGCAGTATTCTCTTCTACAAAGACTATCGCCCACAAGGCCACTTCTGACCCACCTGTTCTTCCCTTTCTGTTGTTCCAGAATCTCAACCATCTCAAGTGGTCTCAGTTAACAATTCATGGCATTTCTTGCCCTAAGATCCTTTGCCTTTTAAGGCATGGAAACTATTTTTGTGACCCTTTAGTTTTAAAGGAGAACAGCAAGGGGGCATTCATCACAATGGATCCAACCCTAGGGGTGAAACTTTGGGCATGTCTGATAAGCTGGCGGATGAACTATTTCAAAAAAGCATTTGGAAAAGTGATGTGGATCTCAAAAATTAATTGCTTACATTCCCCTCTAGACACCACTTCAGAAACTTGTTTAGGCCAAATTCAGCCAACCAATAAATCAGAGGTTGAATTTTCAGACTTCCAGATGGCAAAATTGCTTCTTTTTATGGGCAGAGATTAACTTTTAGCAGAGAACTAAAAAATAGGACCCATAAGTCATGTTTCCATCCCAATTTGAATCGTTTCTCTAGAGAACTCAAATTTCATGGATACCCTGGAATGTCCTAATGGCAGCATTAGATTAATGTTAGTGAGACCCAGCTTCAAATCCACTTCCGTTGTGGAAGCTTACTCAATAGTTTTGACCCAATACCTAACTTTGACCAACCTACTTTAGGAAATTTTGGGGAATAATGAGAGGAAGAAGCAGCATACAGGTAATCCTCAAGTTATGACTGATTGTTTAGAGACAGTTTAAAGCTACGCCAGACCCCTCCCCAAAAGCTGTTTAAAAAGACTTTCCAAAGTTCCTATTGTTGCAGCCCTGATACACATACAAATACAAATACACATGCACAAACCCTAACCCCAACCCTATGATTCTATGTTCTATGAGCCAGTTTGCTCTAAGGCAAGGTCTTCAAACTTGGCAAGTTTAAGACTTGTGGACTTCAACTCCCAGAATTCCTCAGCCAGCAATGAAGAAGAGCAAAGCTGGCTGAGGAATTCTGGGAGTTGAAGTCCACAGGTCTTAAAGTTGCCAAGGTTGGAGACCTCTAATCTACCTCACAGGGCTGTTGTTGTGAGAACATTAAGTCTGCTGTCAGGAGTTGCACAAAAATAAAGTTGGATATCAACCAATTTATTTTTCAATGCTATTATATATCCTACCCGAATCCTATACAGACTCTAAGGATGTATCATGGATTGGGGACCAAAAAGAAAGCAGGACCAGTTAACACAACTCAATATTTGTTTAGTTCCAGGAGTTATTCCAGGAGTTATTCTTACACTGCTGCTTTGGAAGCTGAGGTTTTTTTTTTTTCCCAGAGGACCCCATTCTGTCTTGATGAAAGCAAGCTATTGAGATTTAGTGCTTCACCGTTCTCCAATATGGTGATTTATTTGCCAATGGTTGCTGATTAGATTTGCTGATGAAGGTTTCCTAGTTTTTAGCCAAGGTTTCCAGATTGGCAGTTCGTAGGGGAGGCCAATGAGTAGGGGGGGAAAGGAGAAGGGAGGAGTTTGCTGTGAAAGAATTGCAACTGAACTGAAGACAGATCCAGCTCTTCCAGGGTTCATCCATGCCCATCCTTCCATTCATAAAATCTGGCAAGCAGACAATGTCAGTTGCAATCAGGGTAGCATTTACTCTATGCTTGCTGTGTAAGTGATACCCGTGACCCAATATTTTTCTTGAATTAAACCCATCATGCATCTGGGTGGTTTTTTTTTTTTTTTAAACTATCATCTTCCCCTGCTCCCCAGTAACATCAGAAGCAATCCAAACTTTTTTTTTTTTCATATACAAATTGGAAGATTAACCTGGAAAGGATACAAACAAGCTCTAAGCTCTTTCCTTGGCCTGCTAATAAGGACCGTTGAAAAGGAGGGGGAAAAAGATGATTTGCTTGTTACAATAAAGCTTAGTTGTTCTTGGCAACAGCTTGCCAACTTGCCACATAGCTACTTCATAGCTGGCACTGCCTGCAAGAGCTGCTCAAGAGGCAGAAATCCAACAGGCCCACTCCACAGTGATGGAGGCAGAAATCCAACAGGCCCACTCCACAGTGATGGAGGCAGAAATCCAACAGGCCCACTCCACAGTGATGGAGTGAATCAAGACACATTTTGGGAGTTGAAGTCCACACATCTTAAAAGTTTGAAGAGGTTGTGAAATACTGTTCCATAACATTGCAAGCTATATGTCCAAAACGTTGCATTATTAATTAGTGCTAATGGGTTATCAAATTCTATACTGGTGAATGTCACACCTTGGGTTTGATTCACACAATATACAAAGCCAAAGAACTGTGATTAATTTGTTGCACGCTATGGCAATCAAGTGTGAGACCTCTTCAACTTCATTGAGTAACCCTCAAGGCTTATCCAAGAGTCTTTTGTGAACATAATGGTCGCACCTCTGGGAATTATCCTAAAGCAGCATAATCTTGGCGAAGATTTTTTTTTGGCGTTATGAAAATCCTAAGAACTCTTCTGAACTTGCAGAAATATGATTCCCCTTAATTTTGATAGGAGTACAAGCAGAGTTTGAGAAGAGAGAGGCCCTGGTTTTATTGATAGGATCCTTAGTTGGATTACAGTAATGTTCATATTATGATTCTGACGGCCTTTTGCTGTATTTTCCTTCCCCCATTTAACAATTGTACTGTGAAGGTTTACGGATCTGATCAGGGGCAAGTAAATCAACGTGTGTCTCATTTTTATGTCCTATTGTAAACTTCAAAGAGCTTTTCAATATGGTGTGAATGAGTCATGAGAGATCTTTCAAGTCAGAAATGTAGAGTTTGCCCAATGCCATAAAACTTCACTTTTCCTGCATGTCTTTTGTTCATATTACTCTGGCTCATCTTTCTAAACAGCAAATCAAATACTGTAGTAACGTTTGCTATACAGGACGAATCATGAGTACATTGTTTAACATCTGCTCCTATTTTCATTATGGAATTTACACTCACGTTATAATAAATATAGTAGTTTCTCTCTACCCTCTTTTCCAAAAAGTTGAAGATTGTGAAAGATGGCTTTTCTTCCCATCGAAAGACTAAAAGCCTGCCAAAAAAATGCTAAAATGGTCTGAATCAGAGGCAAACGAGCAGATGGAAACTCATTACTCATTTTTCTCCAGCTGCATTGTTCAAAAGGGAAACAGGAATTCCTTAATATGACTTTTTTACATTCCCCTTGCTATGTGACAGTATGCCAGTCATGAAAACAGCTATGTAGTTTGTGGTGACAATTGGCAGTAGACAACAACTGAGATTAAAACATTTTCACACACACACACACACACACACACACTCTTTCTGTGCACTCATTTTTCAATGTATAAAAAAAAAAAACTCATCCGTAAGATGTATAGTTAGCTGTAATGGGCCAAATCTGGCAGTTACTTTACCCAACTACCTAAGAACATCTGATGCAAATTTAGCTGTAGTTACCTAACATCTGGAGAGTCAAGGCTTCGGTGCCAACATTTATTAAATGCACGGTGGTGCAGTTGAATCCTGTTACAGAGTTTTTAATTTAATACTAACCCTATCCTACAGAGAGGCCAAGTCCTTGAGATGTTTGTGAGTCTTTCAACTGGAGATGACAACCATCTGCAAACTCTTCATCCTTTCGGGTCCATGAGCCTCTGTGGATACAGCTCTTACGCTGCCCACATAGTTTACCAGTTTGTTTGAGCCAGTGCAACATGCAAAATCCTTTTCTTAAAAGGCCTCCATTCTCAGCTCGCTCCTTACCACTTGTCTGACTCATAGGTCTCCTCCAGCACACAAAAGAAGCAGAAGAAAAAGGAAAAGAAAGTTAAAAAACAAACAAACGGAGAACAAACTGCTTTCCACAGCAACCGAGGTTTCTTCTAATCTCTATTATGAAACATGCAGCAATCATCCAGAACGGCTCTAAATTACACCTTCTTCCAGCTAACATGAAAATGCCACCTCACCAGCCATCGTGATGGCAAGCTGGCTTGGTGGAAACAGATACCAGCATTTAAAAAAAGGGTTTTGGGTATCTGGTGACAGAAGGAGAAAATACAGATATTCTGCCTGCAACGCTGGATGGAAATATTTATCAAGATTAGTCACAAGGAGTAATAACAAGCATCAAGAATTAGGTTTCATCTCTGCATTAATTGAATGAACTCATGGGTTCCACAGCTCACTACTATTCTTATTATGACTACTCTCTGGGTGCAATTCTAGCTTCCTTTATCCTCTTACACAAGTGTCTGCATGTGTGTGCGTCAAATAACCCATGCAAATTTGTTAGTGTGTAAAAATGAGTTTTTTTTTTAAAAAAAAACCCCGGACTATAGATATAGCGTTTTTTGTATTGTCGCAGTTCTTCCATTGTTTAACTACAGAATAAAAGGTAAAGGTTTCCCTGTCTAGTCATGTCTGAATCTATGGCACAGTGCTCATCTCCTTTTCTTGGCCAAGGAAACCAGCCTTGTTACTTTCCCACGAAAGTGGTACCTATTAATCTAGTCGCATTTGCATGCTTTCGAACTGCTAGGTGGGTAGGAGCTGAGGTAGGAAAGGGAACTCACTCCATTGTGTGGAGCTCAGGTCTCGAACATTTTACCTGAGTTTAAATCAAAGAGAATACAATGAAAATTGAAGAATTTCCTAAATGGCATTTTTTCTTTCCTCCTAAAAGCAAGGCTAGTGAAGTGCTGAAGACCACAAGGGATTCCAAACTGTAGTGGACCTTTGTGAAGAAAACGCTGGCTTATGTGGAATTTACATGACCCTAATGGAAGAAAGCTTATCTGTTTAGTACTTGTGCATTTTACTAAAACGGCAGCTTAAAAAATTGTGTATCTGCTATTTGTGATGCCGATGTCCATGTTTTAAAGTGGAAAATTGACCTCTTTGCTTTGTGTTGTGTACACTAAGATTTCTACAAAAGTAAAGGGGGGGAAAAATCCCTTTTTATGGCTCACATAGCTTAAAATAGCCGTCGCTCAAAACATGCACTCGCATGTTTCATTCTAAATAAATTGTTTCTTTCGAGGAAAAAAAAATATTTCTATCCCCCCCCCCCCCAAGGTTTGATATCCTGCTTGGTTTAGGCTGTAGTACTCCATCTCCCCCCATTCTAAATGCAAAAAACCCAAACAAACCCCAACCTTTATGCAGCATTATTTTCAACTCGGTTTTGCAAGTCACAAAAACGAGGCAATTTCATTTCCAACCCATAAAAAAACCTGTTCCAATGAGCAGGAGGGAATACTGCTGTTTTGGACGTTTCAAGCTTTCACGGAAGGGCAGATCATAAAGCACGACCCAAAGAGTTTGTGGGGAAAAAAAACACGATTGCTCGGTTGTTGCAAATTAAATCATCAAAGATACAAGCACCAGGCAAATAAATTATACTCCGACTTCCCAGTCCTAGCACGCATGCACGCACACACACAGACACACACCCCCTCTTATAAATAATGTTGAAATGCAGGACGAAGCTTCCTGGCCAATACTTATTTTCCCTTTGCTAATCAGGGAGAAGATATCCATGGTATAATTTAACGCTTGTCGTCCACTTTTTCATGTCAGGGGAAAAGAAAACACAGAAACGGGTTTCAGAAGTGAAAGGAATTTCTGGATGTGGCAGCAAACGGATTTAGACAATTCCACAGCTGGGTGCAAACTCCCTTTGGATGACCAGCTGCCAAGCAGTCACATGTTTAACCTCCACTGGGCTGAAATTGTCCCTGCCCACCCCCCCCCCCCAAAAAAAAAAGAGGTGGGCAGCATTCCATCAAAGAAAAAGCCGTTGGCAGCCTCCCCTCCCTCCGATTCTGTGGAAACTCTGAGAAAGCTTCTCTCCCTGCTCCTTTCGTTTCCTTTTCTCCTCCTCTTGCAGGCCTCATGCGTGCAGCCAAAGGAAAAGCTCATTTGAGATTTCAGGCCTGTATTTTGTAAGCTGCAGCCAATGCCTGGGTTTCTCTCTCTCTGCCCGATTAGGAACTTGGGAACTCCATCCTTCTTAGGAGACATTTCGACTGTGGCTAGTGGAGAATGGAATGACAGAGTTGGAAGGGACCTTGGAGGTCTTCTAGTCCAACCCCCTGCTTAGGCAGGAATCCCTAGACCACTTCAGACAAAGGGTTATCCAACCTCTTTCTAAAAACTTCCAGTGTTGGAGCGTTCACAACTTCTAGAGGCAAGCTGTTCCACTGGTTAATTGTTCTAACTTGGACCACAACTGATCCCACAATTCATGTTGCTAACATATAACAGATAATCAGAGTTGGAAGGGACCTCGTAGGTCATCTAGTTCAACCCCCCCACCCAAGCGGGAGACCCGACACCATTTCTGACAAAGGGCAGTCCAATCTCTTCTTGAAAGTCTCAAGTGATGACGCTCCCACAACTTCTGAGGGCAAAAGCTGTTCCATGGGTTGATTATTCTCACTGTCTGAAAATGTATCATTTTTTTCCCGGTTGAATCTCTCCTTGATCTATTTCCATCCACTATTCCTTGTCTGGCCTTCAAATGCCTTTGAAAATAATTTGACCCCTTCCTCTCTATGGCAGCCCCTCAAATATTGGAAGACTGCTATCATGTCTCCCCTGGTCCTTTTCTTCACTAGACCAGCCAGGCCCAATTCCTGCAACCGTTCATCGTATGTTTTAGCCTCCAGTCCCCTCATCATCCTGGTTGCTCTTCTCTGCACTTTTTCTGGAGTCTCAACCTATTTTTAATAGTATGGTGACCAAAAAATGTGTTAAGTGAATGAGAAATGTGTTAAGTGAGTTTTGGTCCACTTGTCGGCTGTTCTTGCTTCATTTAACAACCAGATTACTAATTTAACAAATTAAATTAGTAATCCCATTGTTAAGGGAATCTGGCTTCTCTGTTGACTGCCTTTCAGAAGGTTGCAAAAGAGGATCTCATGTGATCTTGGGACGCTTCAGCCATCATAAATGTGAGTCAGTTGTCAAGCATCCAAATGTAAATCACGTGACTATGGGGATGCTGCAATGGTCATAAGTGTGGAAAATGGTCATAAGTCACTTTTTTCCATTGCTGTTATAATTTCGAATGGTTTACTAAGTGAACTGTTGTAAGTCGAGGACTGCCTGTAGCGTATCTTCATGTAACACAGACACACACACACACTATGGCTGTATTGATCCTTGTTCTGGATTTGCATAATACAAAACATAACAATACATAACCAACGTAACGTAACGTAAAACATAACATGAAACATAACATAACACAACACAATACAATATAAACAACAGGTCAGACTCCAGTAGGCCTGGCCAGAACCACTGACTCTCATATACCTAACTCTGCACTTGATAGCAACAAATGTTCTATAACAAGGGTCTTCAAACTTGGCAAGTTTAAGACTTCAACTCCCAGGGATCCTGAGCTAACATGACAAACTGGGTCCTCATTTTACCACCTTGGAAGGATGGAAGGCTGAGTAAACCTTGAGCCGATCAGGATCAAACTCCTTACTGTGGGCAGAGTTAGTCTGCAATAGTGCATTCTAACCACTGTGAAGCAGGGAAGGAAGGAGGGAAAGAAAGGAAAATAAATAGTAATACTGCATTCTAACCCCTATGAAGCAACAGCAGCAGGGGTGGAATTCAAATTTTTTAACAACCGGTTCTATGGGCATGGCTTAGTTGGTGGGTGTGGCTTGGCTATCATGTGACTGGGTGGACGTGGCTTGGTGGTCATGTGATTGGCTGGGTGTGGCCAATTCAACATCACTCACATTGAAGCACGCATCTCCTCGCCTGGCCTCTCGTGACTGTGGGGATGCTGCAACAGTTGTAAGTGTGAAAAATGGTCATAAATCACTTTTTTCAGTGCCATTGTAACTTTGAATGGTCACTCCACACAAGCAAAGTACCAGCAAAGGAAGGGGAAAAAAAACTCCAGAGAAGTTCCTGAGACAGGAAGTCCAGTCCTGGCAAGAATGTAATAAGGGTTAACGGAGAGGCAGTTTCTGTAAGCAACACCAGAATGTTTCCTTCCTGCCTTCCTTACAGGATTAGGCCAGTAATTTCTTCTAACAACCGGTTCTCCGAACTGCTTAGAATGTTAACAACCGATTCTAGCGAATAGGTATGAACTGGTAGAATCCCACCCCTGCACAGCAGCCCAAAAAGGTTATCCACCACTGGTATAGGGTTTCCTGCTTGAGCAGGGGATGGATTAAAAGGCCTCCAAGATCCCTTCCAACTCTGTTATTCTGTTATTTCAGTACTCCTAGATCTTCTCCATCATCTTTGAACAGATATGTTCTTCTCAAAGTACAGCTTAAGTTTTCCACCCACTGTTCTTTCCTAGCCTCGATTTCCCCCCTCCATTCACATTTTAAACCTCTCCCCTTGAAAGGAAGTGTCTCTTTGGATGCTAATTAACAGAGTCACAGAGCAATTTCATCCCCCAGTTCCTACGACTGTGAACATCTGCTGCTTGGCTATTTCCTTCAAGCGACTACCCCATTTTTATGCCTTTGAACTTTGATGCTGGAGAAGACTTTCAAGAATATCATGGACAGCCAAGAAAAAAAAAAAACAAAAACCAGTAGATCACCGAACAAGTCAACTCAGCATCCTCATTCAAGGCACAAAGGATTAGACTCAAAGTAGACATTACTTCAGACGCATTATGCAAAGACTTAGCTTCTCTCCGGAGAAGGCTGTCATGATGACAAAGATGGAAGAGTAAAAGAAGACGGGGATGACCCAGTGATGGTATTCGACTGGTTCTGCCCAGTTCTGGAGAGCCGGTAGTGGCGATGAGCAGTGGAGATTGAACCTGTTCTCTTCGCTGCTCTGTGGTTGGCCCACCTGCCCTCCCGGGCTCCCATACTCACTTTTATGGCCAGAATTCAAAGCATAGCTGCTTTACGTGGTGCAGAATAGCCACCAAGCCATGCCCACTGAACCGGTGGCAACTTTATTGGAATACCCCCACTGGGATGACCAGCAATAAGATGGATGGACCATGGGGATGAGTTGCATCATTGGAAAAGTGGAAAGACCAGGTCATCATGGGAGAAAATTTATCCTTGTAGTTGCTAACCATGACTTGATGCCAAAAAACAAAACAAAACAACCAACACTATTCCAGTTTGAGGGAAACTGGAAAAATCAAGAAAGACATCATCAGTTTGATCTAAGCATCCTATGCAGGTACCACAATACGGTTAGTCTTTGACGTACAATCACAATTGAGCCCAAAATTTCTGTTGTTAAGTGAGACATTTCTTAAGTGCCAAACCCCTGAATTTTGATCACTTGATCATAAGAATGCTGAAAAGGTCATAACTGTGAAAACAGTCATAAGTCATTTTTTTTCCAGTGCCGTTGTAACTTTGAACAGTATTAAACAAACTGTTGAGGACTGTACATGCCAGTGACCACGCACCCAAATTTTGATCATGTGACCATGCTGCAATGGTCGGGAAACTGGTCGTAAGTTACTGTTTTCAGTGTCATTGTAACTTCGAACAGTCGCTAACCAATTGGTTATAAGTTGAGAACTATCTGTAGTGTAAGTCTAGTATTTGTATTGGGGAGCAGGGAAAATGAGCATGAAGGTTACACCAGCTTTATTTCTTTCCTTGATCCGATCAGCCTCAACAAGATTAAGAGAGTTGGAAGGGACCTTGTAGGTCATCTTGTCCACCTCCCCTGCCCAAGCACTATTTCTGACTGATGGCAGTCCAGTCTCTTCTTGAAAGCTTCCAGGTATGAAGCTCCTACAACTTCTGAAGGCAACTTCTGTTCCATTAGTTGATTATTAGATGTCCTGATGAAACACACAAGGTTTTCTCCATGGCTTTAATGGTTTCGCCATTGGTATAGTTGGAGAATAACAAACCACAAACCCCTACGATGAAATGGTTTTGCCCAAATGACAGGATCACGTTCTACCTTAAACATGATTTTTAGCAATAGCAATAGCACTTAAGACTTATATACCACTTTATGTGCTTTACAGCCCTCTCTAAGTGGTTTTACAGAATCAGCCTCTTGGCCCCAACAATCTGGGTCCTCATTTTACCCACCTTGGAAGGATGGAAGGCTGAATCAACCTTGAGCCTGGTGAGATTTGAACTGCCAAATTGCAGGCAGCCGGCAGGCAGCAGAAGTAGCCTGCAGTACCGCACTCCACCACTGCGCCACCGAGGCTCTTTTACCAAGACATTTGTAATGAACTTCTAACAGTGTACGGAGATTCCAAGTCTTCCATTCCCCACCATTCAGTCAGAGCTAAAGAAGCTTCTAGGATGAGAAGCGAAACGTCTTCTATGAAAAAAAAAACGTGAAAGTCCAGTTGCCCTCTTGCAAAAGCATCTTTGAATTTTGAACATACTTCTTCTAAGCCCATTTCCAGTTTGGACAAAAAATAATAATTCTTTGGATGGATGACTATCCCAAAATGTCTTTTGGTCACTGTTTCTCAATGTTGACATACTGGGTACTGAAAGCATGCATCAAGAAAGCATACACCAAGAAGTTGCCAAGTCTGTATTTATAGCCTGTAAAACCCACACGCTATTATCAAAAAAAGTCGATGAACATGGTTATAGTCCTTTCTACTCTGTATCTACTACATCTACTATATTCCTGGCTATAGTAGATGTTGAGAAGATCAGATATTTTAATGTTCCTCGCTAATAAGTTTTTTTAAAAAAACAAATATCCTTTCCATTGCATACTTTTAAAAGTCGCATTTTATTGTCTGCTGCCATTTTTCATTACAATTTCTAAGTGTCTTTAAACATTTTTTTTTTTTAAAAATAACTTGCGTTCGTAGCAAACCATCCAGAGAAGACCAGTATTCTAGTGATTATATTGGTAAAAAGTGTGTAACGTTGAGAATATAAATTACAACAGCTTTCCCCCCCCAGAATTCACATGTAACATGAATGTAAATCTTGTAACCAAAATAGAAGCAGATTTTTAAACAATTTACTCAAGACTCATCCTTTATTGTAAATATTAGTCTTTGATTTACTCTGTTAATGCTAAGCCCTACTGATATGAATGACAGATATGCGGGAAAAGTTTTGGCTTTATGACGCAGAGTAAACTAAACTCTATCTTTCTAACTTGAAACAGATCCTGTTCAGTTCTGAATGTTTTTTTTAAGTCCACGTAGCTTAAAGTTGCCAAGTTTTGAGAAATACCATTCCTGTGATAATGGCAGGGAAGAGACATAGCCATTATGTTTATGTTCCCCTCCCAGAGGGAGGCAAACAGTAAAACCACGTTCATAAAAACTCTTAGATTAATATCAGGATTTGATGAGAACTTGCACACCTCAAGCAATTAGGCAGGACACAAAGCAATGGAGGAAAATTAATCAAGGAGAAGAAGCAACCCGGAAGAAGAAGAAATTTTCTGACAGTGAAAACAATCCAGTGGAACGACCTGATTCCAGAAGCTGTGGGGGCTTCAGTCCTGGAGGTTTATAAGAAGAGATTGGACTGCCATTTGTTTGAGATGGTATAGGGTTTTCTCTCTGGGCAAGAAGCTAGACTAGAAGATCGCCAAGATTCCTTCTAATTCTGTTATTCTGTTCTGTTCTAATACTCCGTTTCCACTTCATTCAAGATCAGCGGAAAGTTAAGATATCTCCAAGCACAGATATGGTTGTAGTTCTACAAGTGATACATTCTTAAATCCTACATATTGGTCCATACGCACCCATCCTTTGTTACTGGATGGGATAAGCGTGACTCACTTAATCCTTTTACAGGAATTGCCTCTTGCCTATCCGGTCTCTTTTGGAAACCTTATCTGGTTTCCATCCAGGGAAAACAGCTGGTTTATGTAGCTTCGACCCAACGGCCAAGTGCCAAAATCTGAGAACCTATGATTGCTTTTCAGAGGCTTTCAAAACCAGCCCCTGGCACAGTTGAACCTCCAATATCATTTTCCTGAACAAATTTGCATCAGGGAAAGTTTTCTTCCACCAGGAGAATAAAAACAAAGGAATTGTATTTTACAAACAACACAGGACTGGGGGGAGAAGAGAGTGGCTCATGTAAAGCTTGTGGACTAGACATTTCCCAAGGCAAATATATTTAAAAAGTAAAGAGACTGGGGATATTGGTGTAGCCCTGATGAGAAGCCAAGTTGAGTGGCCATGTGGCCCCTTGCCTTAAAAGGTGGAGTTCACAGATTCCCAAAGTGGCTTAATATGATGTGTTGATAAACCAGGGCTAAAACAAGCCACACTTAAAAGGTGTTTGGTTCAGGATTGGGACCAACTGAAGGCCTTCTTCAACTTCCAGCCATCCTGGAAACAAACATGGCACGACATAATCCTTGTTGGCTGGGGAATTCTGGCAGCTGAAGTCCACACATCTTCAAGTTGCCACTGCTCTGATCTGTATGATGTGCGCAGATCTTGCAATGAGCATACAAACCTCCTTCATCTACCTTTCAATCATGAGGGTTTTTTTTTTTATATCACTGACCTTTGGCTTCACTCGTTTTCTCTCAGTCTGAGGTCAATCCTTGTCAGAAGATGCCCACGTTCAAGGGGGGAAAGATAAACCCTTCTCAAACTATAGATTCCACTGACCATCTGATCCTACAGATCTACTCTTTTACATAAGAAGGGCTGAAATCACACAACATGCTAAGAACCAAACCCTATCATGGTTTCCACATGTTGTGTAAAGTTAGCCCTGACGGATTCCTCAGCATGGCTATGAACCTAATTTTGGTGCTTTGATAAACCATGATTAAACAAGGCATGGTTTAGTGCAAGATGTGAACCCACTCAGTGGGAGACTGCCCTTCCATTAAAAAATAGCAACTAGCCACAATAGCACAGCTAGTGCACAGAAGTCTAAACTTTACCTAAATTAGTAGTGTTGATCTGGAAACAGCCACAAAAATATTTTTTTTTAAATAAATGAATAACTTCCAACCTTCTTCCATAGAGCTCATGGCACAATATGTACTTTTTACTAGGACCAGAACAATTGTGAGTTGCACACAACTGCAGGATCCATTCATCAGTTTTATAGCACAGTGAACATTTGAATAAGGGTCCCTGGATTCCAACTATTCCACATTACAAAATATTATGTCCTGCCAAGGAATCCATTTATTATCACTGCTGAAACCCAACAGGTGACAATCTAATTCATTTTAGAAGTTAGAATGAGTTTTATGCACGATGAACGTCCTGATGGACTCTTATCAAAGGTGACCATGCTGGAGAGACCCTCCATCCCAAGCACTTTTAAAAACCCATCAAGCGGTGGTTTTCTAGAATAGGAATAGGAATTAGAATAGAATAGAATAGAATAGAATAGAATAGAAAATATGGAATGGAATAGCATGTACTGGACTGGTCTAGAACAGAACAGAACAGAATTAGGAATAGGAATAGAATAGAATTAGGAATGGGAATGGGAATGGGAATGGGAATGGGAATAGAAGAGAATAGAATAGAATTAGGAATAGAATAGAATAGAAAATATGGAATGGAATAGCATGTACTGGACTGGTCTAGAATAACACAGAACAGAATTAGGAATAGGAATAGAATAGAATTAGGAATGGGAATGGGAATAGGAATAGAAGAGAATAGAATAGAATTAGGAATAGAATCGAATAGGAATAGAATCGAATAGGAATAGAATAGAATAACAGAGTTGGAAGGGAGGTGGAGGTCTTCTAGTCCAACCCCCTGCTTAATATAGCATGCTTCTGAGCATAGACAGAGTGCACCTCCCCTCTTGGCGAGCAAGGGATTACAGCACTTACAAACTATTTGTGCATTGAAGTCGCCCAACGTGCCTCTACCCGACATTGTAGTTTTACCCTGGCAGAGCCCGGAACGCAGCCAACTCTGGGCGATCTGGGAAACCCTGGTTTAAGGAAAGCGTGAGAACTCGCCGGCCCCTGCCAGTACCTTTTCTTCCGAGGAAGCAGCGCTACAACAGGCGGCGGGAGAAAAGAGACCGATTCTCTCCCCCTCGCCTGTTCCCTGCAGGACCTCTCTCCCTAGGCAGGCCCGTCCAACGACGAGTTTCTGAGCCTATGCAAAGTATTTTCCACTCGCGCACCGGGATCGGAACCCAACAGGCGGCGTGAAACCAGAAGAGGGGGCTTTTCTCCCGAGCCAACCCGATTTCCACCCGCGCGTGGGCCCCTCCCGCCCCCCCATCCCATCCCATCCCATCCCATCGGAAAAAGCCACAGCTGTCTTACCTGCGGCGGAGACCAGGTCCCCGTCGCTCAGCTCCCCGGAATCCGAGTCCATGGCGTCGCAAGGGGAGCCTCTGGTGCAAGCGGGGCTGTCAATGCAGCCCCTCGGCAGGAGCTCCAAGCCCTCCGCGCCGGCCGGCCGCTTGCAGGAGCCCCGGAGAGAGCAAAGAGAGACGATCCAGCCCCGCACAGGGTCGCTTCCAGCGCATGCAGCAGCAGCAGCAGCAACAGCAGAAGAAACGGCCACCGGTCCAGCCTGCTTCTCTCCCCCCCCCCTCCCAAAAAAGCTCCGGCCGCCGGCTCGGGAGGAGCCAAAAAGGCAGGTAGGCGGCGCTGGAAGGCGCGCGCACACAAACACACACACACACACAAACACACACACTGCGAGGAACGCAAATACGTCTTACATTAGAAGAGAGCTGGAAGGGACCTTGGAGGTCATCTAATCCAGCCCCCCTGCTCACGCAGGAGAACCTATACATAAGACATAAGAGTTTATTTGTCATTACACTCGCAAGCGGGTGCAACGAAATGAGGTGCTCTTCCACAAGTAAAACTGGACAAACACCACTGAAAGAAAAAAAAAATTAAATTAAATTAAAACTAAACACAACCGACCATACAATAATCTCTATGCAATTTAAAAATGTAAAACCCCATTACTCTCAGCCATTCACTTCCACATCAATCTTCTGACCCTGCATTCAAACTCAAAACTGCACTTGGATAAAAACTGTTCTATACCATTTCAGACAAGCGGCTTCTACCTCCTCCGGAAAGCTTGTGTGTAGTACATTCCCTGGACTTCGTTTCAGCAGCCCTCCCCCCTCTCCCCCCCTCCCTGAGATTGGGGGGTGGTGTCTTCCCCTACAGCTTTGCAACCCCCCTTCCCATAGATGCAGTCTCTCTTCATTGCCCCCTCTTTCCTTCCACCCCCCCCCATCAATACCACATCCCCAGGGGTGGGATTCAAAATTTTTAACAGCCGGTTCTGTGGGCGTGGCTTAGGTGGTGGGCGTGGCTTGGTGGTCATGTGACTGGGTGGGCATGGCTTGGTGGTCATGTTATTGGCTGGGCGTGGCCAACTCAATATCACTCACATGGAGGCACGCATCTCCTCGCCTGGCCTCTCATGACTGTGGGGATGCTGCAACAGTCGTAAGTGTGAAAAAGGGTCATAAGTCACTTTTTTCAGTGCCATTGTAACTTTGAATGGTCACTCCACACAAGCAAAGTACCAGCAAAGGAAGGGAAAAAAAAAACTCCAGAGACATTCCTGAGACAGGAAGTAATAAGGGTTAACGGAGAGGCAGTTTCTGTAAGCAACACCAGAATGTTTCCTTCCTGCCTTCCTTACAGGATTAGCCCAGTAATTTCTTCTAACAGCCAGTTCTCCAAACTGCTTAGAATGTTAACAACCGATTCTAGCGAATAGGTGCAAACTGGTAGAATCCCACCCCTGCGCGTCCCCCTCTGCAGATGGAGGCTCACCTAAGAAAAGGTTTGATTCAATTGGAATTAACACAAGGCAAACTTGGTTTTCTTCGGGATGAAAATTTTGATTTCTCTGTAGGTGGGGACCAAAAACCTCCAATTCTTTCCTTCCTTCTCTCAGCCTCAGATGCAAAGGCAGGCAGCCAGCAGGGGTTGATTTTGGAAAAGACACATGATCCAACTTTGCATCGCTAGGCTGCATTCAGATGCCACACTAAATAAACCAAGATGGTGATTTGGCTCAACCTGTGTGGGGGAAATCCAACCGCCAGAGATTTGCAGACCAGAGGTGGGTCTTCAGCAGGTTCTGACCAGTTCTGGAGAATTGGTAGTAGAAATTTTGAGTAGTTCGGAGAACCAGCAAATGCCACCTATGACTGGCCCCGCCCCCATCTATTCTCCGCCTCCTGAGTCCCAGCTGATTGGCTGGCTCTTCTTTGGTTGCCCTACGCAGGAGAACGGAGCTGGAAAGCAGGTTAGTGGGGTGGGGAGGGAATGGGATTTTGCAGTAACCTTCCCCTGCCACACCCACCAAGCCACACCCACAGAACCGGCAGTAAAAATTTTTTGAATCCCACCACTGTTGCAGACCAGGAATGGTCACACTGAACATGAACCTCTGCAGTTCTGTTCTCCTGCGTAGGGCGACCAAAGAATGGATAACCATTTGTCTGAAATGGTTTCGGGTTTCCTTCCTAAGCAGGGGGCTGGACTGAAGATCTCCAAGGTCCCTTCCAACTCTCTTATTCGATTCTATTCTAAGATGGTGGCCCCAGCCATGCAATCAAAGCCCCATTCCTTCTTTTTTAAAGGTGTGTTGCAACCCTGTACCAGAACTAGTACAGCTGCACAGTCAGTTCAGGAAATCATGATGTCCAGGAAACCAAGAAAGAACAAAATATTCCACAGTTACAATGGAGAAAAACTAACTGCAGTAGGAAATGATCTGGAGCTCAGGTTCAGAAAACAATGACAAGGATGAAAGAAAGAGCAGCAACAAACAAACAAACATTTGCTATTGTTTTTAGAAGTTTGCAAGAATAACCAACCTGTTCAAAAATAAACCAATCAATAAAATGTCTTCCTTCTATCTTTGGAAATCAAGAGGTGAGTCAAATAAATTTGACCAGCATTTCCCATCTTGAAGCAATTCATATTTTGGTGGATTGCAACTGGCCTTGTCTATAACCAAGATCCACGGGGGCTCTTAAAACTGAGAAAGGCAGTAAACATTGCTTTAAAATGCTCTATTGTTGGGATTGGGCAGAAAGTTCGACATGTGTGCCTACCTATACCCTTTTTCTTTATTGTAACATATAAGTAGAAATAAGATAGATAGATGATAGATAGATAGATGGATAGATAGATAGATAGATCGATAGATAAATAGACAGACAAGATACCGTAGATTAGATAGATGATAGATAGATAGAGAAGATACTATAGATTAAATAGATGATAGATGATAGATAGATAGATGATACATGATAGATAGATAGATTGATGATACATGATATAGGATAGATTGATCGATCGACAGATGGATGATAGGTAGATAAATTATAGATAGATAGAAAGATAGGAGAGAGGGAGAGAGAGAGAGGCACACAGAAAAAACAAGCTCCTTTTGTACGCTTTTAGCTAAAGATCAGCAGATCAGACTTTCAAGGAAGGGTTCATATCAACATCATTAAGTAAAAGTAAGTGAAAACTTATTTATTTACCAGTACTTAAATAAACAAATGGTTTCCATAGACAAGTCATTATCTGCAGAGTAGGCACAAGAATACGATTGAACTCATTTTTTTTTTTGACCAGCTGGATTTCTGTTTAAGGTCAAGACAGTTTCATAGTTTTATTACACTGAACATTACCAAGGTCTTCATATCGAAGTCCCCAAAATCTTCATTTTTTCCATTTGGGTTTCCAAGATTTATCCAGTACTCCGGATTCACCATGCTTCCCAAATTGAAATGGCAGCTAGTACTGTACACTACTTTTTGCTGCTTATTTTTCCTCCTTCTCCTCTTCATCAAAATGTTTGATGTTCTCAAAAACCCTCAGTGAGTGGGATGCGATTTGTGGGTGAAAATGCCAATCATGAAAACAGGCCACTGGCTCGGTTGCAATAGAAATCATCCAAACTATAGGACTTTTTTGAGTTCTCTCTTAAAATATCTTAAGAGCGAAGACTGTGCTTGGAGGAGGAATTTGATCCTTGTGGTTTACAGTTTGGATTGAGAAGATGCTGAACATCTGCTATTAATACTGAAAGCCCAAGGAACTGCAGAATTTCTCCATGATTGACATTCAAACTGGGCAAAATGCCATTTAGGCCATCAACAACTGTGTGAAGATTTTTTAGAGAAACCAACTAACAGCCCCTACAAGATTCTGGCCTGGCCTGGATGGAAATTTTTCTGCCATCCCAGAAACAGTTTCATCTCCTGACCACAGGCATCAACTTTGAAGATGGGTGTGTATTTCCTCTTTCAATTAGCTTTCAAGGTTATTTCCAACACTCTTTATGGATAGCTATTTTGGACTTGCTTTGTTCCAAGGGGATTTATTCTCAGGCCATGGAGGATGAGATGACAGGCAGGAGTCTGGACATGTTTGGGCCTCCATCATCATTTGCTAATGTTCAGTAGCTGTTTGCAATGTGTAGAGATGATTTAGATTTTGAAGCCATGATGATGATGAAAGAGAAGGACCAGGGGAGACATGATAGAGGTCTTCCAATATTTGACGGGCTGCCACAGGGAGGAAGAGGTCAAGCTATTTTCTAAAGCGCCTGTAGGCCAGACAAGGAAGAATGGATGGAAACTGAACAAGGAGAGATTTAACCGGAAACAAGGAGAAACTTTCTGACAGTGAGAACAATCAACCAAATGGAACAGAAGTTGCCCTTGGAAGTTGTGGGAGCTTCATCCCTGGAGGTATTCAAGAAGAGATTGGACTGCCATCTCTCAGAAATGGTGTAGGGTCTCCTGCTTGGATGGAGGGTTGGACTAGATGACCTACAAGGTCCCTTCCAACTCTGATTATCTGTTATGTGAAGCCATTAGAAGAAGAAGAACATCATAGCTTCAAAATCTAAGGGACTAGTTTGGATAAAACTCAGTGGCATTTTTTTATGCAGCTGTTGATAAAAAATTGTCAACTGTTTGCCAGTGTCCGATGACTGATATGGCAGAAGAAGGAGAAGATGGGGGTGAAGGTGGAGTGGAAGGGGAAGAAGAAGAAGAAGAAGAAGAGGAGGAGGAGGAGGAGGAGGAGGAGGAAGAAGAAGAAGAGGAGGAGGAGGAGGAAGAGGAAGAAGAGGAGGAGGAAAAAGAAGAAGAAGAGGAAGAAGAAGAAGAAGAGGAGGAGGAGAAGGAGAAGGAGGAGGAGGAGGAGGAGGAAGAAGAAGAGGAGGAGGAAAAAGAAGAAGAAGAGGAAGAAGAAGAAGAAGAGGAGGAGGAGGGAGGGAGGGAGGAGGAGAAGGAAGAAGAGGAAGAAGAAGAAATAATAATGATTTCCACAACACCCTGAAACAGCATTGTGATTATGCCTTGTGAAATAGTTTTTTGGGGGGCGGGATTCTAGAATAACTTTCTGCAACCTGATGCTTTCCAAGTGATTTTGGATTATAGGTCTGATTTGCCAAGCAGGCTGATTGGGAGTGGATGATGAGTCCCACACCCAGGTCCTCACTTGACCAAACATCTCTTTGGCTGACTTCCCTCATTCTCTCTCAGTCCCACCTAATTCGTAAGGGATAAAGTAAGAAAAGGTCCTTAAGGTCTCCAAGGAAATGTAGAAATTATGATCAATATGATGAACTTCAATATCAATCTTAGGATATGTCCGAGGGATGTCCCTTTGTTAACTGTCCAGTTACTCTTTAAGCTGGTAGATCTTTGAGTGATAAGGATGACCTTATACTTATTCAACTCTTTCTTGGCTAGTTAAATTGATCAGGATGCTACCTTTTCCAGGATCATAGAGCTTATTGATGTCATCTTGTAGTTGGGCATACAAGGGTCATAGAGAGCCAGCTTGGTCTAGCAATAGAGGTCTAGAAACCAGGAGAAGGGGAGTTCTAGTCATGAAAACTGGCCTGGGTATCCTTGGACTAGTCAGTCAGTCTCAACCCAACTCACTTCGCAGGGTTGTTATGATGGGGAAAATAGAAGGAGAAAGGAGCACAGGATTTTAAGTATGTTCACTATCGATATTTAATAATAATAAAAGCAGAATATAAATAAATATAATGATGTATAAAATATGATATATTGAAGGAGTTGCACTGATTGAAAACTTGCCAGGACAGAAAAGCATGATATGAAATAAATGGATACATACAGGTAGACATAGAATACTATTATTTATAAATATCTGGACCACCTCAACTTGGAGAATGCTGATTTGTAATGTATACAGAGGGAATTCCTCACTTTAATGGAGGCATTTTGCCCTTCCAGCAAAAATAAATAAAGCGAGCTATTTCCTGCAACTTATCACTCCATTTAATTTATAAAGCTATATGCTCTCCTTGGTGTATATATTCTTTAAAAGAAATAGCGGAGAATTGCCCAACAGATGGTCTTTGAGTCTGCCATGTGTTTTAGCCATTTCTCCTGTACAGCCCAAGAATTGGTCAAGTCATCCTTGTTTGGGATCTGAGAAGGATTTATGGGGGTGGGATAGACACCAAATTTCGTGTGATCTTCAGAAAACTCAGCAAAGTTAGTTGCTAGGAAACAGAGTATTCTATCACACTTTTTTTTTTTTTTTTAAATTAAGGCAGTTTCTTGGCTTCGGTTTCATCTATCATGACTTGTACCAGCTTTAGTTAATTAATAAATAGCAATAACACTTAGACTTATATACCACTTCACAGTGCCTTTTCTAAGCCGTATTGCTGCCAACAATCTGGGTCCTCATTTTACCGACCTCAGAAGGATGGAAGGCTGAGTCAATCTTGAGCGGGTGTGAATTGCACTCATGGCAATGGGCAGAGTCAGTCTGCAATACTGCATTCTAATCAGTACACAGGGTTGACAAATTAATGCTTAGGACATGGTCCTTGGAATTGATGACCATCTAATAGAGTCTTCTTCCATGAATTCAAGCGAAAGTCTTATAAAGTGATCTAAAATGGTGGCCTTCACCATATCCTTTGGGGGATAATCATAGCCTGGGTGAACAGTTGGGCAGAGAATTGTGTACATGACTATGGGTTTTTTTAAGACACTATAAAAAGAAAGTAAGAGAGAAAACCAACACCCTTGAGTCATGTTCAACATTATGACTTCATGGACATCTTTAAGAGGTTTTCTTAGCAACCAAAAAAGCTTGCTATTTCAACTTCCCAGCCTAGCTGATATCCTTGAGATTCTGGTGGTCCATATGGAAATATAACCATGTCTGGTTCTGCTAAGTTGCTTAGAGATTAGCCATAGCTGGCTGGGTACTGTCATTCAAGAGCCTAGGTGAGCTAAAACCCATGTTGTGTCCTGCAACATGGGGACACAGATAAGAAACGAATATAGTTTTGCTTTTAATGAGGGTGTTTCCCAGCCTCGTTCAAATTATTATTTGCCAACATTTAGGATGATAGACTCTCTAAAAATGTAACCAGGCAGTGACTTTCTCATAATTAAAATGCCATCATCCTTGACATAAAGCTGCTGGATGTGCAGTCTGAAAAAACATATGACATCAAGAAATCAAATTATGTCTAATTTTATATTCTTGCAACTATAGGAAATACAATTAAACTGAAACTAATCGTCCAGGATTTTATGCAATGGATTCTGACTATGACACATCTCCCATCTCTAAAAGGATTTACACTTATTATGGAGAAGGGTTATGTTTCTTAAATGTACTAGCCAGATATTATATCCCTGAATGTGCATTGATACTTGTGGTCTTGGGTGTGTGTGTGTCTGTGTCCCTTCTCTTAAAAAGGCAGGGAACAATTGATCTCCACTCTGTCATCTCATTAAAACTGCTACTTCATTCTACTGAGAAATATCTTTGCTTGCGTTTGGCCAAATCAATAGGTCTGTTACTTTAAAAAAATAAAAGCAATGTATGTGGGCTGTTCAGGGGCAGCTAAAGGGTTGGATGTGGCCATAAAATGCCCAGGTTTGTCCTGGATGTTATGAAAAAAAATAAATCGAATTTTGGATTGTTCAAATCATCCCAGGAAAAGGAACTCAACAAAAATAACATTGTAGACTGTGGAGCAGATATTGAATCTGAACATTCAACTCTGGAGGATAGATAGATTCAATCATCCATCCATTTCTATCTATCTAATCTATCATCTATCCACCCATCCCTATCTAATTATCATCTATCTAATATATCTATCTACTTACCTACCTACCTCCTACCTATTTATCTAATCTATCATCTGTCTAATCTCATATCTGTCTGTCTACCCATCTACCTACCTACCTATCCAATTTATCATCCCCCTCTATCTATCTATCTATCTATCTATCTATCTATCTATCTATCATCTATCTATCTACTTACTTACTTACTTTACTATCTATCTAATCAATTATCTCTGTCTCTAATCTATCATCTTGCTTATCTATCTTTCTTTCTTTCTTTCTTTCTTTCTTTCTTTCTTTCTTTCTTTCTTTCTTTCTTTCTTTCTTTCTTTCTTTCTATCCATCCATCCATCCATCCATCCATCCATCCTGGAATTAATTTATGCTATAGAGCTGAAAGCATGGATGATGATGATATCACAAAGATGATGATAATAATGATATTAATATAACAGCAATTCTGATTCATTAGTACAGGAATAGATGTCTGAAGGCAAAGTTCAAAATCAAGTGAAGACACGCAGCAGAATGGGAACTTGGCAGGAGCCCATGCGTACGAATCTATCCAGTATTAACATAGGGAGGAGAAGCTAAGACAATAAAAACAGAAGCTAATGTGACACCGTCCTCCCTCCATTTGTCAATTTTAAGATCGGTTAGAAGATTGATTGACAGCTGATGCTTGCTTCTTTTATAAATGGAGCATAATTTATAAATTAGGGTCCTTCCAAATAGCAGGGAGTGACCGCAAGGGATGGTTAAAACATTGGTTAAATGGTTAAGACATTCTGCTCCGAAGGAAGTATCCAGAGGATGAGTTCCAGCACAAGTCCGAAAGCTCGGAAGCAGAGGTGGCCTTCAGCAGGTTCTGACCAGTTCTGGAAAACCGGTAGCAGAAATTTTGAGTAGTTCAGAGAACCAGCCAATTCCACTTCTGGCTGGAGATTTGACAGTATGCTTCCCCTGCCACGCCCACCAAGCCACGCCCACAGAACCAGTAGTAAAAAAAAATTGAATCCCACCACTGGTTCGATAGATACAGTGGTGGAATTCAAATTGTTTTTACTACTGGTTCTGTGGATGTGGCTTGGTGGGCATGGCCTTGTGGGCATAGCAGGGAAAGGGTACTGCAAAATCCCATTCTCTCCCCACCCCACTAACCTGCTTTCCAGCTCCATTCTCCTGTGCAGGGCAACAAAAGAAGACCCAGCCAATCAGCTGGAACTCAATGGGAGGCAGAGAATAGATGGGGGCGGGGCCAGTCAGAGGTGGGATTTGCCAGTTCTCTGAACTACTCAAAATTTCCGCTACCAATTCTCCAGAACTGGTCGGAACCTGCTGAAGACCATCTCTGCTGCGAATCCCCAGCAGCCAATTCTGGTTCTACCCATTCCTTAAGTGCACTGCAGATGTACAATGAAGACGTTTGAATCACTACAACCTGTGGGCACCTCTGGGAAACAGCTAGATCAACAGCCAGACTGTATTACGGAGTAGTAGGGATTTAATAGATTGAAGTGTACAAAATGTCGAGGTCCTTTGCATAGCCAAGTTGCTTTCCAGCCCCTCTTTTCCCCCAAACTCCACCTGATAAGAATGGAAGTGGGCAGCCCCTTTATTTGCAACCACAAAACGCTCTGCAGATTGAAAGCAGCGGACCGGGATTTAATTTGCGAATGCAGACCATTCATGAGCGATGTTTAATTCTTTGCCCAGAATCCACAGAATAGAACAGCACCTTCTATGAGCACCCGGTTATCTTCCCCAGCATAACTCATGAAATAAAATTACCCCGAGAACACAAACTATTTTTATAACAATAGCTTGTGACATCCATTAAAACTCCTTACTCCTAGATGTAATCATCTGGGGAATTCAGCATTTTCAGTGTGCCACTCAATATTTCATTTTGAAGCTGGTTTTCTTTTCAAGTTTGGATGAGTTGAAAAGTTCCTTTCCTTACTGGAAAGATTGGCTTGTTTCTGGAAAAAATAAAATAAAATTTATGAAGAACTTGGGAGGCTAAATGTCCCTTGAGACTGAAATCTAATCTAAATCTCTTGCTTCTTTCATGTGCAGTTTTCCTTCTTGAAAAACTATTCTTGGTTCTCTCTGATTCTCTTCTGGTTGAATTTCTGGTCTGGATTTTCCTTGCCAGAGTGACGCGTGTGCATGGATAATTGCCTATGACTTATGACCATTTTTCATACTTATGATCATTGCAGCATCCTCATAGTCACGTGATCAAAATTCACTGTGATGACCCAGGGCATGGTAGAAAGGCAACACAGTCAGACAATCAATAAGAGTCCCTTTATGATCTCCAACTTTGCCCCTAATGTCCAGGTTATCTTCTGGCTGGAGAAAAACTCTCCCAGGAACAGCCTTCGGCTGCAGAGAATCAAGTCCAAAACATGGTCAACACAAATTGTAACTTAAAGTCCAAACAAGCCAAAGTGAAGTAATTAGTTTGGCAGGGCAGGAGCAAGAATTTCAGACTTGAAGGCACCGCAAAACTTGACATGGTTGGGAAGATGCCAGGAACACGGATAAGCCATGACAACACAAGATAAAGTTATGTTTGCTCCCAACAGCCTACTGCATGCAGCCTGCCTTTCTTATCAACTGTCTTCCCAGCTGTGGCGAATGAAGGGAATCAGGGCCCTTTCCTCCCCCGTAAGCCATGCAACCTACGTTGCTCCCTTCTCCGTTCCTCCCTGCATGTCCTAGGATGTAGAGGGGGTGGGCCTGGTCCTCTAAACTCCCTCTGAACTCCCTCTCCCTTGGTATATCTCTTTCCTGCTCTGCCCAGACAGACTTTGCCCTTCCTCAGTTTCTTCCACAGCCAACAGAGCCACACTCCCATTCCCTGTCAGCTGTCCGGCTTCGTCCTTGGATTCAGACTCTGACAGGGGCGTGACATTCACATCCCTGGCCATTGACTCATAGTTAATGATGGTTGCAGTGTCATGTAATTCCCTTTTGCAACCTTCTGATAAGTATAGTTAACGGGGAAGCCAAATCCACTCAGCAAGCTTGTGGTGATCTAAACAACTGTAGTAGTTTGCTTAACAACTGTGGCAAGAAAAGTCATACAGTGGGGCACAACTCACTTAACATCTCACTTAGCAACAGAAAATTTGGGCTCAATTGTGGTCATAAGTCAAGGACCAGGGGTGGGATTCTACCAGTTTGCACCTATTCACTAGAACAGGTTGTTAACATTCTAAGCAGTTCGGAGAACTGGTTCTTAGAAGAAATTACTGGCCTAATCCTGTAAGGAAGGCAGGAAGGAAACATTCTGGTGTTGCTTACAGAAACTACCTCTCCGTTAACCCTTATTACGTTCTTGGCAGGACTAGACTTCCTGTCTCAGGAACTTCTCTGGAGGTTTTCCCCTCCTTTGCTGGTACTTTGCTTGTGTGGAGTGACCATTCAAAGTTACAATGGTACTGAAAAAAGTGACTTATGACCGTTTTTCCCACTTACAACTGTGCAGCAACCCCACAGTCATGAGAGGCCAGGCAAGGAGATGCGTGCCTCGATGTGAGTGATATTGAGTTGGCCACGCCCAGCCAATAATGTGACCACCAAGCCCTGTCTACCCAGTCACATGACCACTAAGCCAAGCCCATAGAACCGGTTGTTCAAAATGTTGAATCCCACAGGTAGTCAAGGACTACCTGTACGTGGAAAATGTTCTGTTGGGAAAAAAAAGTTTTGTTTTGTGGGAGTTCACAACAAGATTGGCGAAAACTTATTGGCTCCATCATACATCTGATTGGTAGGGCCAGATGAGTGCGTGGGAGATCAGAATGAAATAATATTTCAGGAGCAGACGTCCAGTACTATATCGTTTTGACAAGAGTCATAAAACAAAAATACACACCTTGTAGATCTCCCTTGTCTCCTCCTGGTCGGAAGCTTTACACCTGGGATTGCATTTTATGGGCACTAGAGCTACTGTAGAAATGATGGATGTGACAGCATAATAACCAGTGATGGCGATGTTCCTTTAACTACTGCATGAGCATCTATTTGGTAGACAGTGCCTGCATCTAATATCCTTCAACTGCCAATTCACACACTGGGTGTAACAAGCCTCTTGTTGTGGCCTGTCAGCCACTGGCCCCTCCAGCAGCTGAATCAGAGGAGGAGGAGGAGGCGGCAGCATGGGAGTCAGGGTCAGCATCAAGGCAACTTGAGAGCTCTGAGGGGGACGAGAGAATGGAGCTGGCAGAGAGAGAGAGACAGAGGCAGAGTCTGGGCCATCCATCAGCCCCTCAGATGGAGAGTCAACAGTCCCCAGGTCTGGACGTGGCTGATGATCAAGAGGAGGAGCAGCTGGGTCCAGTGCCTGAAGCGTGAATGCGCTGAAGGCAGAGGAGAGGAGAGCAGTGGAAATCTATGAGCCGGTCCTTGGGATGGAAGAGCCACTGCTGCTAAGCGAAACCCTACCCTAGCTCTGGGGATAAAAAGAAGTGGGTGGAGATGAATAGATGTGACAGACAACTCTCCATCTCCATGATGGACAGAGTTGTTAGCCTGCAGTGGGAGAGAAACTTTTTGCCAAGGCTGCTTGCACTCCTAATAAAGGGATCATTGATTTAAATACAGAGGATTTGTTGTGGGTGGGGAGCTGGGTCAGAATACCTCTACAACTAACACCTTCGCTCACACAATCAGCAAGGTAAAAATAAAGACTCCTTTGAGTTGAGCTAGCATCTCAGACACACCCAGATAGTCTTTTTGGTAATGAGATGAAAGGACTTTTGAACATTATTCCAGAATATCGTTTTCACTTCCAAGCCTAACTTACCACTTTGAAGTTTGTGGGTGGTTCTAAATCTTCACCAAATGTGACCCTGTGGTAGTTAGCTTTGTAAAGATCAACACAGATTATAGCTACTACCAAGCTGGGCTCTCACATGAAAGGCTGCTTACATAAAGAAGATTCTTGCTGGACTGCTAGCCAAGGAATACATAGAGAAGGATTCTCGTAGGATTAAATATCTTGGAGTGTTCATATAGTTAGCCACTCCATATTGGAGAGTGGGAGGTATATTTTAAAGAAGCAACTGAAATGTCCTTGATAAGGACAGATCTTTGTAGCTTTGTACGCCTCTACAGCTCACTGCTCTTGACACTGGATGGGATGGGATAGGATAGGATGGGATAAGATGGGATGGGATGGGATAGGATAGGATAGGATAGGGTAGGATAGGATAGGACAGGACAGAATAGAACCAGAACAGAAGAGACTAGAATAGAGCAGAATTAATAGAATAGAATTAGAAATAGAATAGAATTAGAATTAGAATTAATAGAATAGAATAGAATAAGAATTGGAATGCAGTGGAGTGGAGTGGAGTAGAGTGGAGTAGAATAGAATTAGAATAGAATTAGAATTAATAGAATAGAGTGGAGTGGAGTGGAATGGAATAGAATAGAATTAGATTAGATTAGAATAGAATAGGAATAGAATAGAATAGAATAGAAGATGGAGTAGAATAGAATTAGAATAGAATAGAATAGAATAGAATAGAATAGAATAGAAGATGGAGTAGAATAGAATTAGAATAAAATAGAATAGAATAGAATAGAATAGAATAGAATAGAATAGAATAGAAGATGGAGTAGATTAGAATTAGAATAGAATAGAATAGAAGATGGAGTAGATTAGAATTAGAATAGAATAGAATAGGAATAGAATAGAATAGAAGATGGAGTAGAATAGAATTAGAATAGAATAGAATAGGAGTAGAATAGAATTAGAATAGAATAGAATAGAATTAGGATTAGAATATAATATAATAGAATAGAATAGAATAGAATGGAATGGAATAGAATAGAATAGAATAGAATAGAATAGAATAGAATAGAATAGAATAGAATAGAATAGAATAGCTTTACTGGCCAAGTGTGATTAGATATACACGGAATTTGTCTCCAGTGCATAAGCTCTCAGTATACATGCAAAACAACAAAGCAATAATATTCGTAATAACAGAGTAATAATAATGATAATAACAACCCCAGTAAAAGAAGATACTGGATAGATGACAAGGATAAAGTAATATAGCTATCCTACATGGGTAAATATATTTAGGCATAAGGCAGTACTATGTTCCTAGCTTTCTCTCTCTTCTGTTAAGAGGTCAGTTTGGCATAGAGCTTGTTCTAGTCTACCCAGGGGCAAAATTCAGAAAAGCTGTGGAGAGAAAGAGAGAGTAAAGGCATTTGGTTTCCCATGAGCGGATCTAGGCATGTACATGGATGTAAGTAGAGGACTCCTGGAATTCTCTTGATAATCTTCTTTAATTTGCTTTGATACCATACAATGATTGAGCTAAAGATCATACAGCATGGCCAAGAAGGTTGACAAAAATGTTATTCTGTAATATAATTAACTCACTACCACAGCACATTGTGATGCTTAACATCAGCCACCTGGCACACAATGCAAACTGCTTTATTGGGCGTATGTGTAAAAATTAAAAGGAGGGTTGCTATTGGCAACTCCAAGTTCAGTCCTTGATCCTTCCAAGGGTTATATCTTTTTTTTCTACGTGTTGTTTGAAACCGATGATCCTCTGATTCGGGTTGCAAAAAGGCTTCCCTGGCGCTGGTTGTGAAAATCTGCTGGCATTCCCCCCCCCCCCAATTGAAATGGTAAAAACAGAAATAAACTGTAAACTCACTTAGTGTGGTGTGGCTGAACCTTGAGTCTTTCCAAATTTGTTGGAAGGTATTTCCAAGTGAGATTTTTTATATATATACCAACGCTATATAGAAATATATCTGCTGCAAAAAACTCTGCATTGGCCACAGGATGGGCATCCACTCAGCTCCATACAGACTCCACCACGCAAGGAATTATGGGGTCATTAAAAGAGGATAGTGTATATTCTCCGACATATTTCACAAGCTTTTACTAGAGATCCAGAATTTATTACAATTCTTCATCAATTCTTCCTCTTTTTTAAGGAAGAAGTGACCCAGAATCACCGTATGGGGTAGTCAGTAAATAAGTTAGCAAATAAATAATAAATAAAAACAAATGGGGATCATTTTTAGAAATTCTTCAACTGGAAGCATTGGATTTAGACCTGTGAGCAATAGAATATGGTATAAACATTAAACAGGGAATCCTTAGATGGGGCATGTGATCAAATAGAAAGAAAATAACATGTGCCCACAAGCGAAGTTCTTGTGAGCATGAAGTTCCTCGGGTTTTGGAGTTCTGGGTTGTTGACCATAACTGTGTAGGTACATGTCACAATGATGCAAGTTGTGAGATGCCCCAAGCCATGCCTAACAATACTAAGTGCTTATCACAGAACAGAACAGAACAGAGTAGAATAGAATAGAATAGAAAATATGGAATGGAATAGCATGTACTGGACTGGTCTAGAATAGAATAGAATGGAATGGAATGGTACGGAACGGAACGGAACAGAACAGAATAGAATAGAATGAGCTGGAAGAGATCTTGAGTTTTTTTAGTCCTATACAATTTTAGATAAGTCTAGACTCATCTTAAAAGCATCCAGTGATGGAGCTCCCATGATTTCTGGAGTCAAGCTCTTCCACTGGTTATTTATCCTCACTGTTAGGAAGTTACACTGAGTAATTGGAATAAGGGACAGAGACCTGTGAGACCTCAAGGTTTTTGTGTGCCCGTTCCATCTCAAACTGATGTGAGCACAGCCGGACCACAGCCAACTTGTGAGGGCATTTATGCCTCCGGCTGCCATGTGTTTGGGGGTGGATGGGATGATGGTAATAGACCACAGATAAAACACTGTGCAATGGTTTTTCACATGGTACTTTCCTGTATGTTGGCATATGGCCTTCTTTGGTGGTCAGATTGCAATCACCAGGTCTTCTGTCCCTGGAGAAATAATCTCCAGCCTCAAGGTGGTCAACTTGCTATGGGCATCTGTATACCAGGAAATCTCTTCTGCATATTCTCTTAGTCCAATATTTCTTTTTGGTGTTGCTACACAACCGTAGACATTCTCCCAAATAGATGTCCTGATTGTCCTCTGCTCATAGACATTCAACATCTCTTTTAAGCAGGAGTTTCCTCTTTGCCATCTCTTCTTCTGTTGCCCTACACAGGAGAACGGAGCTGGAAAGCAGGTTAGTGGGGTGGGGAGGGAATGGAGATTTTGCAGTATCCTTCCCCTGACATGCCCACCAAGCCACGCCCACCAAGCCACACCCATAGAACCATCCCTGAGCAACAGATAAGTAGCCCAACTGTTTTAGTTTTAGCTGTTTGCAATATTTATAAGGCTACTGAAGCAAGCGTATTTCCTTTTATCTATTTATTCATTCATTTGTTTATCTACATTTCTTTTTCAAAGAGAAGCATGTGCCCCTGGGTTGCCACCCAGCATGCGCCCTAGGAGGCCAACAGCCAGTGAAATACAAAGTACAAAACTACAATCAGGAGCATCCAAAGTCAGTTAACTCGACAAGACATGGAAAACAAACCGACGACCCATCGAATGCACTATAGGGTATTTACAGTCAGCTTAACTAATCATTTCATGGGTCCAAACGTCTGGAGGAGAGCTTTAGATCTGGACCACCCAAGAAGAAGTTTAACAAAAGGACTTTCCCTCAAATGAAGAGACCTTGTCTCAAGTTGTTTCGGAGTTCAGATGCGGGAAAGGAAGAAGAGACAGCTTCTTCTGGAGGTCTTAAATTCACGGTGCTCATTTGGGACAATACAGCATTCTGGATAACCTAGTCCTGAGCCATGGAGAGGCCACATTTCAGTGGTCCCCAGAAAAGGACCAATTGTCAAGGAAGCACATGTTCGTTTGGAGAACAGCTCATCTGAGAGGACCAGTGAATGAGTGGCAACAGATGGAACACTGTCTTTTTAGCCCATTTTTCAAGATCACTTCCTCAGGTGCCCATCTACTGGCTTTTTATATCTTCCGGACATACCCAAGGTTTGGTTGTTTAGAAACTTGAAAGCTATTCACAGGCCAGGTTCATGCTCAAGCAGTCATGCAAAAACAATATGAGGAAAACAAAAATGGTCTGATAGAGGTGCATGGAGATGATGGACCAGCATTAGGAAATTGCTCCTGAGGTGGAATCCCAGATGAACCTTAGCAACAGCTGCTTGGAAATCAATATATAGCCCAACAGTCTCAGGGTTTGCATGTGTTTCAGAGGGAATGCCCCCTGTTTGTGTTCACGTGGAGTAAGTAATGACTGCAAGGAAGAGAGAAAGGAACCCCTGATTGTATTCCTCCTCTGGGGAGCAAGCGAGTCAGTCCATGAATCACGACAGCAGATCTGCACTTTGATGACAGAGCTTTTCAGTGGAAGAAGAGGCAACTGAGTCCCGATACACGGCCAGAGAAAATGAAGAGGAAGCAGAGATGCGACAGAGAGAAAGCAAAACTCAGGTTGTGGGGTGTCTTTGGGGATCCCTGAGCTCGGTTGCTTTCTTGCAGATGTTTCATTACCCAATTAGGGAACATCACCAATTAAATTACTTGAGTGATGCAGTGGCCTAGAGGTGGAATTGCCTCACAATCAGGAGGCTGCGAGTTTGATCCTAGATAGAGACAGATATTTCTCTCTCTGGGCACAATGAAAATGTATCTGCTGAACAAAACTCCACATTGGCAACAGGAAGAACATCCGGCCAGTAAACATTCTGCTAGCTCCGTTCAGTTGCCCAGTCTCCACCCTGCAAGGGATTATGGGGTCGTTAAAGGAAGATGATTGATTAGGTTTGGTAATGAAACAACTGCAAGAAAGCAACCAAACTCAGAGAGCACCAAGGACCCCACAGTTCTGCCCTGAGCTACAGATATTCAAACTCAGGTTGGGAGTCAAGTTTTGAATCATGAGTTTGCAATTCTTTCCATTGTGACATTTGTATTGCTTTTTTTTTTCAGTTGACTTGAAACCCCTTTGGAGTTTAAGCTAATATTAATCTTCCTTACTTCCTCAACTTTTAAAAACGTTTAAGGCTCCTTGACTGGCTGGGGGTTGTAGATGGGAATCTGCAGCCTTCTAGATTTTTGATGGATTGTAGCCCAGTTTTGTAGTTCCTCACCAACAGTCATGCAGGCCAACGTTGCTACAACAAATGGTTGAGGTGCACTGGAGACCTAGAGTTTCCTCACTCTTTGCATAATAGTGCAAAGAATTAGTGCCTTTCCTTGGATAGACATTTTGGGAACTGTTAGAGGACATTGAATTTGGGACCTCAAAATTGGAGTATCAAATGCTGCAGTCGAACAGCATGGGTGAGAATGCTTGACTAAAGAGAACATGATCTAACACAGGCACATAGGTTTTTTTCTCTATTCTTATGGCTGTCATTATTTATTTCTTGATCATGATGTTAGTGAGACATATAGCTTTTCAAGGATTTCTCAAATCACATTAGTTGGAAAGAATCATAGAGTTCATCTAATTGTGCAACGGTCCCAAGTTGTGTTTGTTCCAGATGTGTGGACCAACTCCCAGAATTGACAGCTGTGCCTATCATGTCTGGGGAATTTTTGGAATGGAAGTCCAATATCCAAGGTTGCCAAGTTTCAATCAGGCGTGATTAAGATGAACTGTTGCTGAAGACATCATGTATGCAAATGCTTTGTACATTTGCATAATGCAATTGTATAAGCTTTCAAAGATCAAAGACAGCTGATATGGAATAACTGATTTCCTATGTTTGCATTTGATGCTTCCTCAGGGTTAGCTTAACCAAAGTTTGGTCAATTATGGTCTAAATTCTAAAGGTGTTTATGGGCCCTCCTGAGCATGATTATGTTTAACAACAGTACAAACATTATTCTTGGCGATGAGCCCGAGTTCCACCAGTTGGCCACTTGAATTAGCAAACTGTTGGCGGCTACTAATCATTTTATCGAGTGAGTAGATCGATGCATCTTGGGTGGGTGAGAGTTATTCACACGACATGCTCAGCTCAGAGGTGATGATGCAAAAATGCCTCTGTAACTACAGAGGATATCCTGGGCTTTTGTTCCAGTGCATGTCCATCAGCTAATGCATTTTTGTGTTGGGTAGAAAGTTGGAACAGCTAAAAGTGAGATAGCGAGAGACTGGAGGCTGGAAAAGACTAGCTACAGGAGATACGAGCTCTTATTCACCTGGTTCATGGTCCCACTTTTGTCAAATGGTTGTGCGATTTGAGCTTTAAAAAAAAAGCAAAAAGGAGGGAATTTCCCCTTGAAACCTACGCAGGCTCCATTTATGATCAGAAGACGCCAAGATAACCCATTTTTGCTTTTTCTGTTTTGCTGTACCATACAGTGAGTCAGGAGGACTTGATGGAGAAAGGAGATACTTACTGCATCTTCTTGAGACTGCAACATGGCTCTGTTGCTCTGGATAAGTTGTATCATTCTACTCCACTTCTACTTCCTAATGGACATGAGCATGGAAGAATAACAACAGGAGCTATCAGCCACTGCCGCTGCATGGCCCAGTTCATCTCTGTAGACATGCAGAAACCTGGAGTTCTCCATGGCTTCTTCCAGAATGAAATCTCTATCTCACAATTCTGTATGTACAGAGTAAATTCAAAAGATGTTATTCTTAACAATACTACACATGTTATCTGTTGTGTTGAACCCAAGTTCTTCCAATGGGCCACTTGAATGAGCAAACTATTGAGTTCCACCAAGAAACGTTTCATCGGGAGAGTAGATCGGTGCACCTTGGGTGGGTGAGAGTTTTGAGTTTGATTAGGGTGACCCAACTGATCCAATAGGGCTGGGATCATCTTGGCCAACCGAGCTTGGGTCAGGTTTTATTTATCCTGATCGTTCTTGCCCAGGGATTTTCTTGGTGTGAAGATCATTTCCAGTAGCGGCTGCCTTTCGTTGGGATGTAGGGACAAGTCATTGTTTTTGGGAATGTGATTAAGGCCTTCACCTTTCAGAGTCCGGATGCTGCACCTTCTCAAGAGGGTCACCAGGATGGCTTTCATCATGACCATCGCAATGAACTTCCCAACGCAGCCACGGGGACCAAAGCCAAAGGGCTGAAAGTAACGATGGGGGACCTACATTTAAAAAAAAAAAAAAACACAAATTGGCTTATTAACCATTTATTCACTTCCTTTTTAGGCCACTCAGTTTGCATGATGAGAGTCATCAAAACATAACATTGGTAGTCCTCAAATTGCCACTACAACTGGGACCAAAATTTCCATTGCTAAGCAAGGCAGTTGCTAAGTGAATCACGTCCAATTTCACAACCTGGTCCTATATTTTTCTTTTTGGGATGGAGTTCCACCCCATTTTGTGAGATTAGTGGAGAAGGCAAAGAATGAGATGTAGCTAATCCTTGACTGACAACAATTCATCCCATGATGGTTCCATGTTACAACAGGATGAAAAAGATGATTGATGTTCATTTTTCACACTTATGACCATTGTAGCATTCCCATGGCCACATGATCAAAATTCAGTTGCCTGGCAACTGATTCTGTTGTGGTTAGCAACAGGTGTGGATGGCTGAGGAGAGCAAGGACTCAGATGAGGGGCCAGGACCATTAGGGAGTGGACTGCTGCCTTCAGAGATTGTGGGGGCTGGCAGCACCGACGAGGAGGCTTCCGAGGAGCCTTTGCCAAGTGCGCGTATATGCAGGATTGCTCGCAGGAAAGAGCAGTTACAACAGCACGGGTGATTCGGGAGTAAGGCTGCAAGGTAATGGCCCCTCCTGCAAGAAGTTAAAAGCCAGCTGTGAAGCAAACATTCTTTGCAGGAAGCAAAGACATCTTGAAACTCAGCCTCGTGGACATTACAGTATTTTATATTGGTATTTGAAAACTCTTGGGTTGTGAAATATTTCTTATCTGTGATTCTTGGCAGTCTCATACAGTTTCGACAAGGTTTGTGCTTATCAAAGTTAATTAGTTTGCAGCAGCCTTTTAACCGGGGATTCGTAAGACTCATTAAAAGGTTTCTGTTCCCTTTGGTTATTGTTTGTCTTATTGGGAAAGGGTTTGGGTCAGAACAGATTTGTATTTATGAACGTTGCAGTGTCCTGGGGTTATTTGATCACTCTTTGAAAACTTGGGACAAACAAAGTCAGTTGGGGAAGCCAGAGCCAATTAACTACCATGTTACTAACTTCCCAAATGTAGCGATTCATTAAAAAAGGGTGTCAAGAAAGTTCGTAAAATGGGGCAAAACTCATGGGGCAAATGGACTCATTTAGCAACAGAAATGTTGACCTCAGTTGCGTTTCCTAAGTCAAGGACTACCTGCGGTGTGTGAGCAAAGAGCCTCCCTCTCTTGCGTCTGAGTGCTTACCCACAATGTGTTTGTGTCGAGTTGTATTTCCTAAACAAAACACAAAGCGATGTTTTAGAGCCAGAGAAAATACCTACACTCTTTTCAAAATTGTCAAGGGAGAATTCGTTGGGCTTAGGGAAGAACTCCAGCTTATGCATGCGCCCGATGTTCAGGATAATGTTGGTCCCTTCCTTCACAGGATAGCCATCAATCACATCATCCTGCAAGGCTTTGCGCATGACCAGGTCCACCACAGGTTGGTATCTCATGCTCTCCAAGATGAAGTTCTCAACGACTTTGAGCTTCCCCATGTCGTCCGTTTGGATGTCCCTGTCACCTTGGGGGAAGGAAGCAGGACGAAGCAGGTGAGATCTGTGTGGATCTTTCTTAAGGAATGGTTGGAAGATGTTGGCATTGTTTGCTGTTTGTTTCATCGAGAACAATCCCGGTAACACTGCTGAACAAGCTATTAGTATATAAATAGATAACAAATTCCCTTCCCTTCTAGCATTGATGATGTGATTTAGTTGGGTAATGAAATATCTGCAAGAAAGCCAACAAGTTCAGAGAGCTTCAGGGACCCCACCATTTTCCTCCTCCTCCTTCTGCCTCTGCCTCTCCTCCTCCTCCTGCTCCTCCCAAGTCCCACCCTCTTCTAGCACTGATGATATTATCTAATTGGGTAATGAAATATCTGCAAGAAAATCACCAAGTTCAGAGGTATCAGGGACCCACAGTTCAGCCCTGGGCTACAAATAGTCTCTTATATTAACATCTGCATTGTTTTGGATATAGGCAAATATCTATCACCTGTCTGTCTGTCTGTCTGTCCGTCCATCCATCCATCCATTTCCATCTCCATCTCTCTCTCTCTCTCCATCCATCCATCTATCCATCCATCCATCCATCCATCTCCATCTCCATCTCCATCTCCATCTCCATCTCCATCTCTCTCTCTCTCTCCATCCATCCATCCATCCATCCATCCATCTCCATCTCCATCTCCATCTCCATCTCCATCTCCATCTCCATCTCCATCTCCATCTCCATCTCCATCTCCATCTCCATCTCCATCTCCATCTCCATCTCCATCTCCATCTCCATCTCTCTCTCTCTCTCCATCCATCCATCCATCCATCCATCCATCCATCCATCTCCATATCTATCTGTCTGTCTGTCCATCTATCTGTCCATCTATCCATCTGTCTATCCTATCCTATCCTATCCTATCCCATCCCATCCCATCCCATCCCATCCCATCCCATCCCATCCTATCCTATCCTATCCTATCCTAACCTAACCTAACCTAATCTCTCTCTATGGTATCTCTCTCTCTATAGTATCTATCTGTCTGTCTGTCTGTTTATTATGCCACCCATTTTCCCAACAAGGTGACTCTGGATGGCTTCCAAGTAATAAAACAAGTAAAACGATAATAATTAAAACATTCAGCCGTGCACATTAAAAGGTTGTTAAAATGGAAGCTACTTCAAGGAGGTGTGTATTTCCTTGAGAGCCAGATGTCACCAGATACATACCCATCACCGTGTCTATTTCCTTCACCATGGCCTCTTCCACCTGAGGGTGCTCTGCAATCAGCACCAGCATGAAGAAAAGGGTCACGGACAGCGTATCGGGGGCAGCGATGAGCATCTCCAAGACACACTGGTTCACATTTTCACCAGTCAGCTCACCGCGGTCCTGCAAAAATCGAAACAGGCAGGACTGTGTGTGTCAGTCTTAAGTTTATTGACCTCTGGTGGAGAAGTGGTTAGCATGTAGCACTGCAGGCTACTTCTGCTGGCTGCCTGCAGTTTGGCAGTTCGAGTCTCACTGGCTCAAGGTTGACACAGCCTTCCATCCTTCTGAGGTGGGTAAAATGAGGACCCAGATTGTCGGGGGCAACAGGCTGACTCTGTAAACTGCTTAGAGAGGGCTGTAAAGCACTGTGAAGTGGTATATAAGTCTTAAGTGCTGTTGTTATTGCTACACTAGACTCCCGTTAGTGCGATGTGATGTTGTAATGTTGGAAAGCTGAACCCAGTAGAGCAACTTGCCTTGCAATGGAAACAATTGAAGTTCACAGATCTTAAAGTGGCCAAGACTAGACACCCCCCCCCCCCACAATAGGCAGTCACAGAATCAATCATGGTACATCCAGTTAAAAGGATCAGGTACAAGATCGTATGAAATAGTTCTACTTAATCTATGCTGGCACTACGGAAGACAGGCTAGTCTTCAAGTTGCCACAATAATGGAGCCTGCCCATCCCAGCCGTAACTCACAAGGGTTGTAAAACTGAATTTCAAGACTTTTTCTGGCAGGGGTTGTTAAGTGATTCATCACGTTCGTTAAGCGAATCTGAAATCATGAAGTGAACGGAGGGTTTGGCATGAGTGTGGTTTCACTGAAAGCCAGGGGTAAAATGCCATTTTTGGGGGGCAGGTGGGGCAAAAATGGCATAAAAATCAGTCACATGACCGCGGGACACTGCAAACCAACCACTGTAAATGTGGCCATCTTTCCGAATGCCTGAAGTGTCACATGACCTCAGGGGCAGGGCTGACCATCCGAACTTCAAATCCAGGTTGTAAGCAACTCCCAGGTAGGCCTGTCAGAACTTCAAACAGTTGCTAGGCAACCGGTCATAAGTCATAAGTCAAGAACTACTTTTTGCCTCATATAAAAAGTTGATAAAATATCAACGTCCCTCCTGATTTCTGTTATTGTTCCCCACTGTTGGAAAGATAGAAAATACGATCCAGATTACCTGGGCAAAAATCAACTCTGAAGCAAAATCCATATATTCCTCCAGCTTATCAGTGGTGGAGAGCTTCTGTCGTTTCTGTTCAATTAAGGTTTCGATGCTTTCTTTCAGATCTTTCCTGAAAAAAGGAGAAATCCTTTCGGTGCATCACTAAATATTGTTGAATGTTCTGCTTCATCCCTTCATCCAGCAATGAGGCCGTATTTTGGAAAAATATGCCCGGAACAGTAATGGGATTTAACACTTTTTACTACTGATTCCATGGGCGTGGCTTGGTGGGCATGGCAAGGGAAGGATACTGTGAAATCTCCAGTCAGAGGTGGGATTTGCCGGTTCTCCGAACTACTCAAAATTTCTGCTACCGGTTCTCCAGAACTGGTCAGAACCTGCTGAATCCCACCTCTGAGGGTTACTGTAAAATCTCCATTCCCACCCCACTCCTGGGGAAAGGTTATTGCAAAATCCCCATTTCCTCCCCACCCACTAACCTGCTTTCCAGCTCTGTTCTCCTGTGCAGGGCAACCCAAGAAGACCCAGTCGATCAGCTGAGACTTGGGAGGCAGAGAATAGATGGGGTTTGCGGGGCCCAGTCAGAGGTGGTATTTGCCGGTTCTCCGAACGACTGAAAATTTCCGCTACCAGTTCTCCAGAACTGGTCAGAACCGACTGAATACCACCTCTGGCTCGGAAATATATATATATATATATGAAAGAATAAGTTGTGAACGTAAGAAATGGAATGAAATTGGTAGGCAAAGGTCCTTTTTTTTTTTCCTTCAAAAGGCAACTGGATTGCTTGTTTTTTTTCCTTTGAGGAAAAAGAACAAAATGCTCATCTAAGAAACTTAATCAATTAGTGATGATGGAGGAAATGGAAGGAGAGATACTGACAGTTGAGAGTGGATTAGAGGTAGTGGCGGTAGGATATGGAAGGGTTGCATTTCTTTGTGGCCATCTAGTCGTTAGCCTCTCTTGGCCTGAATCAGTTGATTCAGGTGACCCTGAGGTCAAGAGAGAGCTAACGACCAGATGACCGTAAAGTAATACGACCCTTCCATTCGTCCCCTCCACCATCCTGTCTCAACTGTCAATATCTATCCTTTCCTCTGCCATCAAATTGGAGAAATTTCTTGGATGAGAAATGAAACATTTTGTTCAGAGGTGGCATTCAGCCATTTCTGATCAGTTCTTGGAGAGCCGGTCGCGGAAATTTTGAGAAGTTCAGAGAACCTGCAAATGCCACTTCTGACTGGCTCCGCCCCCCATCTATTCTCTGCCTCCCATTGAGTCCTAGCTGATTGGTTGGCTCTTCTTTTGTGGCCCTGCACAGGAGAATGGAGCTGTAAAGCAGGTTAGTGGGGTGAGAAGGGAATGAGGATTTTGCAGTCACCTTCCCCCAGGAATGGGGATTTTACAGTATTCTTCCCCTGCTACGCCCACCAAGGCATGCCCACCAAGCCATGCCCACAGAGCCAGTAATAAAAAACATTGAATCTTACCACTGATTTTGTTGTCTCAAAAGTCATTTTTTGGGAGGACAACCATGACCTGGACAACTGAGAATCTCCACAGATAATATAACTATTATTAAGTGTTGGATCTGATGATTCTTGACTCTTGACGAATGTATCTTTTCTTTGATGTACATGGACAGCATTTGCACCAAAACAAATTCCTTGGGTGTCCAATCACACTTGGCCAATAAAGAATTCAATGATCTATGAGCAGAGTCTTTCTTTTCTATTGCTGGAGTGAACAAGATCTATAGCAGGGGTGTCAAACTCAAGGCCTGGGGGCTGGATCCAGCCTATGGGGTGCTTGGATCTGGCCTGCAGGACCACCCTGGAAAATGCGAAGGACTGGACTGTGGGGCCAGTGAAAACAGCCCTTTTCAGAAGGACTGGACTGTGGGGCCAGTGAAAACAGCCCTTTTCAGCCATGATAGCCTCCTGCAGCCCTTTGCCAGCTGTCCCAAGCTCTGTTTTCTCTGGCAGAGGTCTGGCATAAGGATCCCCTCACCACAGATGCCCCCAACACGAGTGATGTCGAACTGGCCACGCCCC
>CM066337.1:6362054-6387054 GCA_033807585.1 Hydrophis major
CCTCTACCAGGATGTGGCCTGTTTGGAACTGGGCTGTGTGAGTGGCTGGCGCATGCATGCATGCAGCTCATCTTGCACAAGTGGCAGGCTGGTGGGCACTTGTGTCATGCGCCCCAGCCTGTTGCTCTTACAAGTTGAGCTGGGCATTGGCGGGCCAGCCTGCCACTCGGACCAATTGGGCTGCGCATAGGCACACCAGCTCACTGCTAGTATGGCCCAATTCCCCTCTCCCCCACCCTTCCACCCCAAGCTGGGCCACCAAGCTGCAAAGTTTGGGACCAGCTGCCCTATGGTTTGGGAAAAATGTCTTCCTTTCTTAAATGGAGTTAAACTCTTCCTCCAGGGCATATATTTATTGCTGTTAGTTGCGAAGTTGTGTCCAACCCATCGCAACTCCATGGACAACGTTCCTCCAGGCCTTCCCGTCCTCCACCATTCTCCAGAGTCCATTTAAGCTCACATCAACTGCTTCAGTGACCCCATCCAGCCACCTCCTTCTCTGCCATCCCCTCCTTCTTCTATTGCCCTCAATCTTTCCCAGCAATAGGCTCTTCTCCAGTGAGTCCTTCCTTCTCATTAGATGGCCAAAGGCTTTGAATTTCATCTTCAGGATCTGGCCTTCTAAAGAGCAGTCAGGGTTGATCTCCACTAGGTCTGACCGGTTTGATCACCTTGCAGTCCAAGGGACTCACAGAAGTCTTCTCCAGCACCAGAGTTCAAAGGCCTCCCATTCTTTGGCACTCAGCCCTTCTTATGGTCCAACTTCAGGAGTGGGATTCTACCGGTCTGGACCAGCTCAGGCGAACCGGATGTTAAACTTATATCTGGTTCGCTGAACCGGTATTTCAACTGACCAGCTGGCCCTGCTGACCCTTCCCTTCCCTTCCCAGAAGTCTCCATGCAATGCAGGTAAGTGCAGGGTCTGCATGGAGGCTCTGAGAGGGGCGAAAAAAATGGGTCTTCCAGAAGTTTGGAAACAGGCCTCTTTCCAGTTTCTGGAAGGCCTTCAGAGTCCGGGGGAAGCCACTGGACCCTTGGGAGGGTGAAAACTTCCCCCTCTGAGTTCACACATTAATATTGAAACAGGACAATATGAAAGAATAAGTTGTGAACGTAAGAAATGGAATGAAATAGGCACGCAAAGGTGCTTTCTTTTTTCTTCAAAAGGCAACTGGCTTGTTTTTTTCTTTGAGGAAAAAGAACAAAATGCTCCTCCAAGAAACTTAATCAATTGGTGATGATGGAGGAAATGGAAGGAGAGATACTGACAGTTGAGAGTGGAAGCTTAAATTTACAAAAAAAAAGCAGCAGCTTTTTGGATTTAAGAAACATCTCCTAAGAGATTGGCTTTACACCTCCTACAAAACTGTGATTAGTTTGACCGCAGCTTGTTGAAAAAACTAGCATGAACTGGGTTCACAGAACATGCGGTGCCACAAATCATGGTTTATAAAACACAAGGACTGGATTCCAACACCCGTCTGAGCCAAAACATAATTGATTGGATGCTACCCAGCGTCACTTACGCTCGTGAGACGGGTGGCTCGACAAATTTTAAAAACAAATAGAAAATAAAAAGATTGAGCAAAGCAAATCCTCATAGGTTCTCATGCTAGGTCCAACCCTTTAGAAAGGGAGTGACACATAAGCCAAAATTGAAAAAACAAAACAAAAACAGGTTGTCCAAGTTACACCCTCCCCTACCCTCTCTTAGTTCCTCCTTAAATAGGAACATTTTTTTTTCCTTCGCCCACATTTTGAAACTTGGTGGGGGTTGGACTAGAAGATCTCCAAGGTCCCTTCCAACTCTGTTATTCTGTTAAAAAAAAAACCAAAAAGCCTACCTGGTATGGAAGATGTTTCTTCGCAAGTCCAGATCAGGAAAAGGAATCCCATCAAGAGCAAGAGTGGTAGAGTAGCTACTGTCGGGATGCTTTCGGATACCACTTTGGTGATATTGTAGTGCATCGAATTCAGGATTTCCAGAAGCATGGCTGTCCCCAGTCAATCTGCTCAGCTGTGGGTAGAAATGCAAAGAAAAAGCCTAAGTGTGGAAGAGGCTGAACAGGTCTACAGCCAGCTTCAACCAGTATCTGTCTCCGCTGTTGTTGATCCTGCCACTTAATGAATCCTGCTCCACGATGAGCTTTGTTTTATAACAAGGGCAGAGCTTCAGATTAGACGACACCAGCAACGTCAAAACAAGGGTAGAGAAGATTCACTGGTTCCATAAACCAAAACATTTCTGACCTTGGTATGGAGGGCCCAGGTTGCTTGAGAAAAATTTCATGCCGATGAAGTGTCCCTATCTCCCTTATTAACCTTGAATGGTCGCCATAAGGTAGACTTGGGAGTGCGTGCCAAGGTTGTCACCACAGCGAAAGAAATTAAAGCCTGCTGTGAACTGAAGCCCCGGCTCCATCTTTTAGAAGGGGGTTTGCTTTGAACATCCTGCACATCTGTGGCTAGATTTTGGAGAACGTCCTTGGGTTTCGGAGACAGTTTATTTCCAAACCCATCTTCTGGATGAGGAGTGCAGTAGACAGGATGGGCTATTCTAAGGCACTTCTCCGCAGCTTTTGCTCCGAGGCTTCCTTTGTGGGGGTGATTTGGATGGAAAGGAAGGCATGGGAAATACTAGCTTAGATGCAGAATTTGGTTCTTGCTCATGGGACAGGCTTTTGGCTCATCAAAAAAATTCCCCCCCCTCTTGTGCTAAAAGAAAGAGGAAGAGCAGCATTTTTGATCACTTCTCCATTTGCAGGAACTGGGTATGTCTAGTCCAAGGGTCTTCAAACTTGGCAAGTTGAAAACTTGTGGACTTCAACTCCCAGAATTCCTGAGCTAACATGACTGCAGGAGGAATTCTGGGAGTTGAAGTCCACAAGTCTTAAAGCTGCCAAGTTTGAAGACCCCTGGAATAAATAGAGAAAGAGAGGTAGAATAGATAGATAGAGAGATAGAATAGATAGATAGAGGGAGAGGAAGATAGAATAGATTAGATAGATAGATAGATAGATAGATAGATAGATAGATAGATAGATAGATAGATAAATAATAGAATATATAGATAAAGAGTTGGAATAGATAGACAGATAGAGAGAATAGATAGACAGGCAGGCAGATAGAATAGATCCTGGGTCTTCAAACTTGGCAAGTTGAAGACTTGTGGACTTCAACTCCCAGAATTCCTGAGCTAACATGACATGAGGAGGAATTCTGGGAATTGAAGTCCACAAGTCTTAAAGCTGCCAAGTTTGAAGAGCCCTGGTCTAGTCTAATGAAAAGAAGGACTAGGGATGACATGATAGCAGTGTTCCAATATCTCAGGGGCTTCCCCAAAGAAGAGGCAGTCAAGCTATTCTCCAAAGCACTTTAAAGGCAGGACAAGAAGCAATGGGTGGAAACTAATCAAGGAGAGAAGCAACTTAGAACTAAGGAGAAATTTCCTGACAGAACAGTTAGTCAGTGGAACTGCTTGCCTCCAGAAGCTGTGACTGCTCCAACACTGGGAGTTTTTAAAAAGATGTTGGATAACCATTTGTCTGAAGTAGTGTAGGGTTTCCTGCCTAAGCAGAGGGTTGGACTAGAAGACCTCCAAGGTCCCTTCCAATTCTTCTATTCTATTCTATTCCCACTGTGGAAATCTATGGACAAGGACTGGATCCTCTAAAGTCTCTGCTACTTTTGATTTCCTATCAGGAATGGAAGGCAGGTTTGCAATCAAAGCTGATGAAACTATAGCTGGAAATTTAGGAAGCTAGATCCTATAACTGTTGACCTCATCTTGCAAAATCTGCACCTGAACCTGAGACCTTTAGCATGGAAAACACCCGAATGTCCACTGAGCTCTGGATCATCCTATTTCTATCCTCAAGTGTTCATACTTACGCTGTAGAAAACCCATTTCTAGCAAAAAACCTATTCTTCTAGGAACATTGCTAGAAAGGCTGTTTGCTGCAAATGGAATGGTTTAGAAAGCGATGTCATATTTTACATCATCTTGAATAATTCTTATGAGCAACAGAACTACACAGCTTAATGTGGTTTGTAATATTTTGAATTTGATCTAGATTTAATGCTTCTTAGAGCAAACTAACTGAAATTGATCAGGTTTAAATTAGACATGAAGTATACTTACTGTTTGTTTCCTGGCATTACTGCCTATATCCAGACCATCATTCTAAGTATTTCTTGTGTCCTTGAAATCCAAATTGATGTGAAAAAAAAATGTAGCAGATGGGAGAAGAAGCTTCAAACACAAGGAGAAGGGAACTTTTAGCTTGCTATTAATCACACATCCTTGAGTCCCAAAAAGGAAGAAGTAGCAATGGATTTTGGCTGCTAACTATGGTTTATTAATCTAGCTTTTTGGGAAATAAATCATAATACTGGGTTGGGATGTCACTCTCTACTTTGTTTATTTGTGCAAAGAAGAGATGAAATAGATTCATAAGGAATCGCTATTTCCTTGAATGATGGCCACTATTTTGATGCCAGCCAAGGAAGTGAATTTAGGAGATTTTGGGAATCTTTGGAAAGGATAAAGGTAACAGCAATAAAGCAGTGAGTTGACAGACATATCAGCTCAAGTGGGGTAAAAACAGAGAAAGTATCTCCAAAGTTTCTCAAATCTGAATGAATTCAAGTTTCTCAAACCTTAATTAATTATTTAGAAAGAGACTAGGAAATTCCTACAAGGTTTCCAAAATTCTGCATTTACCCCAGAGCAAAAGTAAAGATATGTGACTGAGTTATATGTAGTTCTTGCTTTCTGGATCTTGCCCACCTCTGTGGAACTTGAAAAGGATCGACAATAAACAATGAAGAGAAAGACTAAAGAAGATTGAAGCTTGTTGTGGAATGTGTGGATGCTAAGGTGGAAGGAAAGGGGAGAATTGATTTTTGCATGTGGTTTAATTAACTTTTTCCAATTACAAAATTCAGTTATTAATTTCTAGAAGGAAACCCAGGATGGCATTTACAACTTCTCCAGTTGATCTTCCAGCTAAATACCAGAACAGGCTAATTTAGCTGTTTTTTTTTTTAAAAAAACTATAACCCATTTCTAACCTTAAAGAGGTTCATTTTGGCTTCCAAAACTGACAACTTTCAATTAGATACAGGAGACTGTAAACATGAATATTGGTATGGTTTTTCTTATCTTTTGATCTATGACCCTAATTATCGGTGGAGAAGGAATCAAATTCTTGGACCATTTCACTGCTTCAGGAATGACTGCAATGCAGGACAGCAGCCAAGGGCACATTGCAAGAAAAAATATACAAGAAATGGACACTGGCAAGTGTATATAATGCATGGTGATGAAATAGAGAAATTAGTATGGCTGGGGGTGTTTCAGACAAGTAAAATCTTATGTGTTTGGCTTGGAGAAAGTTTCAATTGCTGATCGTTTATTTTATAGCCATGATTTTGGAAAGGAAGGCAGTTCCAAAGAACTTTTACGGTAGAAAAAACAAACAGAAGATTATTGAACAATATAATCAAAAGAGGTCCATATGTGTATGTGGATGCTACAATATAGACCCAGTTTATACGACTTGCTGAACTGTAAGACAAGGATGGTGCGATGCTTTTATGGCTTAGCCTCAGGGATGGGATTCTACCAGTTCGCACCTATTCACTAGAACTGGTTGTTAACATTCTAAGCAGTTTGGAGAACTGGTTGTTAGAAGAAATTACTGGCCTAATCCTGTAAGGAAGGCAGGAAGGAAACATTCTGGTGTCGCTTACAGAAACTGCCTCTCCGTTAACCCTTATTACATTCTTGGCAGGACTGCACTTCCTGTCTCAGGAATATCTCTGGAGTTTTTTCCCCTCCTTTGCTGGTACTTTGTTTGTGTGGAGTGACCTTTCAAAGTTACAATGGCACAAAGTTACAAAAGTGACTTATGACCATTTTTCACACTTATGACTGTTGTAGCATCCCCACAGTCATGAGAGGCCAGGTGAGGAGATGCGTGCCTCGATGTGAGTGATATTGAGTTGGCCACGCCCAGCCAATAACATGACCACCAAGCCATGTCTACACAGTCACATGACCACCAAGCCATGCCCACCAACTAAGCCACGCCCACAGAACCTGTTGTTAAAAAATTTGAATCCTACCCCTGCTTAGCCTGAAGGATGAAACTCGGTATATGTTTGTAAGATCCAGTGGGTTGGACTAGAAGGCCTCCAAGGTCCCTTCAAATCATAGTCACCTATCCTAGGTTATAGAAACTGTGTTCCTCTACTTAAAAAGATGTCCAGGAGTAACCCTTTCCTTGAAAGAGGTGTTGAGTTGGAGCCTGAAGACAATGAAACTGATAAGGAGGAAGTTGAATGTGACTCTGAGGACAACAGAACTGATAAGGAGGAAGTGGAGTCTGAATCTGTACAGTGAAATTGATAAGAAGGAAGCTGAAACATCAGGAGATTAGATAGAACATCTAATATACATCGTACATGGTCATTGAGCTATTGACCTGCACAGGCAGTACCATATCTCATTTTTATTTTGACTGCAGTTTTTGAGGTTGGCTCCACATCATTGGCAGGACATTTTAAAAAATCTGCATCTTGTCCTCTGCAGAAATGCTATCTTCAAATGGACTGTCCTCCATAAAGTGGGACTCTAGGTTGCCTAATAATAATACTAATATAGGAAGATGAAGTTCAAGTTGACCCTGAAGTTATTTAACGAATAGAAACATGACAATTGAAAAGTGTGAGTTGCAGCTAAGAAGATAGTTTTATCTCATTGGCAAGTCTGAAAACAAGCATGTATACATGTTCTATATATCAGAAGAACAGAATAGCAAGAGTTGGAAGGGACCTTGGAGGTCTTGTAGTCCAACCTCCTGCTTAGGCAGGAGACCTTATACCATTTCAGACAAATGGTTATCCAATCCCTTCTTTAAAATCTCCGGAGTATTCAGAATTTCTGGAGGCAAGTTGTTCCACAGAATAATTGTTCTCATTGTCAAGAAATTTCTCCTTAGTTCTAGCTTGGTTTTTTTCCTTGGTTAGTTTCCATCTGTTGCTGCTTCTCCTGCCTTCAGGTGCTTTGGAGAAGAGGTTGACTATCAGAATATCAACCTGAGAGAGAAGAGACGAGGACAGACACGTGTCTGAAACAGGATAGGGCTTGAGAAAAGGGTTAGACTTGCAAGATCTCTTCCAACTCTGTTATTCTATTTTATTAACTGGGTTCAAGAAAGTCCGGCTAATATAATCCTGTGTGGTCAAGATTAATATGTGATTTAAGGTCTAAAATTGCCATTGCACCAATGCAAATCCACACATATGAAAGTCATCATTGAGCCGCAAAAACAATTTCATGGCCAGTTTTTTTTTTTTCCAGCCTTAGGTAGCTCCACTCAGGGCATTAGCTTCAAGGAGACATGAAAATGACTCCCTTGCTCCTCAAGACGGATTGTAACGTTTTTGGTTTTTTTTTTTATGATATCTTCATTCAAAGCGCTGTCAGGAAATTTCATGAAACGAGTCAGTTCAATGTGGACAGAGCTTCATGTATATTTCCTGCCGAAATTTCCTCAGGCTCGAAAGACCCATCACACGTCACAGATATGACCCAAATGTCTATTTCTTTCAGGAAGGATGAGATATGGAGAGAGATGTGTGTGTTTGTGGAGGTGGGGTGTGCGTATACAATGACACAATGAGGGCCAAACCCAATGGGTGGGATTCAATTTTTTTTTACTACTGGATGTGTGGGCGTGACAGGGGAAGAAGGATACTGCAAAATCCCCATTCCCTCCCCTCCCCACCCCACTAACCTGCTTTCCAGCTCTGTTCTCCTGGGAAGGGCAACCAAAGGAGACTCAGCCAATCAGCTGTGGGCATGGCTTGGCTCAGTGGGCGTGGCAGAGGAAGGACACTGCAAAATCTCCATTCCCTCCCCAGCCCACTAACCTGCTTTCCAGCTCCATTCTCCTGTGCAGGGCAAGCAAAGAAGACCCAGCCAATCAACTGGGACTCAGGAAGCAGAGCATAGATGGGGGGCGGGGCCAGTCAGAGGCGGTATTTGCCAACCTACTGAAAATTTCCGCTACCGGCTCTCCAGAACTGGTCAGAACCTGCTAAATACCACCTCTGGCCAAACCCTTTATTATTTTTGAAGGTCAGTCACTGACTATGGACAGTTTATAGGGAAAGCTTATAGCTGAAGTTCTAGGTTTCTGGAGTTTCATCATTATTTACTTCTCCTGCGAGTGGGTTTGCTTTTATCCGATTGAATGACAATGAAAGTATTTCAGAGTTGGATTCTTTGATTGAAATGGTCCAGTCAGTTCCTTGTGGGTCCAGAAAATAGTGCAAAAGAAATTTTTGAACCAAAACTAGAGTGAAATCTACATTAGAAATTCAGGCTCCATGAAACCTTCCTGCTGGGTATGATAGATTTAAAAATGGAAAAGAAATACCAATATTTAATTTGGCACATTGTAACGGCAGCCAGAATAAGCTATGCACAAAATCGGAAACTGTCTACTATCCCTTCAGAGGAGATGGTCATTAAAAAAATTCACGAATGTGCAGAGATGGATAGCCTAACTAAATTACTAAAAAACCAACCAAGATAGTGACTACTATAAAACTTCGAATTGCTGGTATGAATGGTTAAAGAAAAGGCAATATTCGACAACTGGATAAGTTATGAAATTATGGAAGACATGCTATTTAATCATAAAGTATTCTGTGAAATTAAAACATTAAAAGAACAAGGAAGGTACTGTAACAAGGTAGATCAACATCAATGTTAAGGGGTAAAAAAAATGTGTAACCAAGCAGCTCAACACCTGCTGCAAAATGTATATATGTGTATATATTTGTTTATATGTTTGTTTTTTAAATGTTTTAAATATATGAATCTTAAATAAAGTTTATTTAATTAAAAAAAGAAAGAAATTCAGGCTCCATCTATATTTATAATCTGGAAGTGTAACAGAACGTTTATGCATGCATCCTTCTAAATGGGTAAGCATTTTGAATAAGAGCAGCTTTTGGGTTTCTGTATGATTTTTATTAAGACTTTTAATAAGAAATAACACAATAACAGAGTTGGAAGGGACCTTGGAGGTGTTCTAGTCCAACCCTCCAGCTCAAGCAGGAAATCCTATACTGTTTCAGATAAATGGTTGTTCAGTCTCGTCTTAAAACCAAGAAGATAAAAACCGAAGCCACTGAATATAAACGAAGGAAGAAAACAGAAAAAGAAAGGGACCAAAGCAATAAATGCAAGAAAATAAAACAAAACCATTCCAATTGAAATAGAAAAGAAGGAAATAAAAAATGCTATCATCTTTTCCAAGGTAAGGAGGCAAAAGAGAAGAAGGGAGAGAAGAGAGAAGCTCTTACAGCTGGAGGCTTGGCTTTGCCTTCCCAGCTTGAGGTATAATTTTCCCAGTGATACCTTCCTCCCTCCAATCTCTGAAGCAGAAATAATCACAACAGTTTTGATGCTTTTTCAAAAGAGACCACAAAGCCACTATGAGGCAGGACTTCCTCAAAATGATGGGACACTTTAGCTCTTTCAGTGTCCCACCTCTTACTGAAGAAGAAAAGGGTGCGATCTGGGGGCTGGTAGCTGAACTGAAATTTTCCTAGGGAAAAAAACCCAACACCACTAAAATACATGCTCTCATTAGAGGAGAAACATCAAATGGCAAATATCTACCTCTAATTCTTTGGGGAAGGGAGTGTGGGAGGAGGAGAAACTGACTTTTTTTTCTTTGTAAGAGATGCCTTTCCTTTGCATAGTATCTCCTTATTTGTCTTCTCGAGTAAAAAAAAAAAGAAAGAGAGCAAATCTCCAGATAAATTGTCTAGTTTGACTGTTGCAGCAAAAAGAAACAAACAGGTATTCAAATAAACCCAACCCCAACCCAAAGGCTCCTTCTTAATTATTCTGGAGGCATTTAAGGGCTGAGATAGACATTGCAGTGCCATAACAATTGGCGTAGGAGATAATACGTGTATTGAAGTTTTGTAAATGCCATTTGAATAAAGCTAAAGTTTTCTTTGGCTCTACAGAGAATGGGTATTCTCTCTCTCTCTCATAGTCCCTGAATACCTGCTGAAGAGAAGCAAGGCAGATGTGTAAAATCATCAAATGCAACATGTGGAATTAAATTAAATATGATCTACAGAACTACCTTTGGAAAAGCCAGAATGTCATGGTTATAATTTTAATTTCTTCGGGGAAAAATAATCAAACGATTCAGTAATCCAATAAATGTGACTACAGTGTTGGAGGAGAAGACCATTAACTAAAAAGGATAGGAAATTTAGTTTTGGACAAGTAGGCAAAATGTCTAAAAAAACCCCATCTCTCCAAGGTCAACATTTGCCTAGGATCATTAATGAAGAATCCTTAGTTATCCAGGTCAGCGTCTGCAGAAGGTTCTTTGGGAAATCTTTCCATTTAATCGTATTAGAGGTTCCTTTTATTGTTCTGCTCCCTTTTTGGCTCATCTGAAATTCATCGACATTTTAAGAAGGGGAAAAAAAACCCTAGTTCTTTATCCTTCACATATAAAGAATTACAGAGTAAAAACAAAAGAATGGAAAAGAGAAAGGTTTACCTCTGGAAGAAGCCACCAGATGCCCCACGATGCTAAACAGTCAAAAGTTATGGAAATAGTCAACTTTTGATTCTACTTTCACCTAAAAAGATCTGAAGCCCAAGCAAGTAAAATTTTCCTGAGTAAGAACAAGGATGTAAGAGAAAGAAAGAGAAAAACACAGATTGAGATTAAGATGTCTACAAATCACCTCCAAAATCTTTGCTATTTTTACAGAATCAATTTTTCATTTCATTCCTGTACAGAGAGGAAAAAAAACCAATAAACCAGAAAAGTTGTAAAAGTTACCTGGTCCTTTGCACACTTGCTTATTCTAGCATCTATAGCCGGCTACCTTTGCTGTCCTTTTAAAGATCAGAAAAGAGTTTGTACTGATCACTCTTTATGTAGCATCTTTTTTTATATAGAGGTACTCCTTGTTGCTAAGGGATTGGTTGCTAAGCGATGTTGTTGGTGGGTTGTTAAGTTTTTCCCCCACCGTAGGTCAGGGGGCCTTGCAGCCCAAAAGATAATTTTTGTAATTTAACCTGTATAGCAGAATGTACTTAAGCCTTAAAAAAAAAATCCAGAAGGACGAGAAAAAAAAAAAAAACCCAGGTGAAAAGAACTTGTTTGAACACAGACGGTGATGCTTGAAAGAGATAAGATGATATGAATTTGATGAAAACTTTGATGTCTTACATGAGGGTCCATGACAGAACTAGATGTTACTGTTGTGATATATATGCCTTGTTATGACAAGTGAAATGCAAAAGATACGATATCATCTAATTAGGTTTTCCTTGCCTTGTCATCAAGCTGCCAATGGAATTGAATTATGGGGTACTTGGTGCTCTCTGAGCTTGGCTATTTTTTCTTGCAGACATTTCAATCCCCACTTGGTAACAACATCAGTTTAGTTTAGTTTAGTTTATTGTCATTGCACCTCGTACAACGAAATTATTTTCAGTGTACATTAAAACTATACAAATAAACACAAACACACATCCTTCACTTGAACTGAAAAGCCCTGATATTGCATTAATATTGAACTATACAGCAGAATTCAAAAGAGCTAATGCCCTGGGATAGAAGCTGTTTTTCAGCCTATTTGTCCTTGTTTTTATTATCCTGTACCATCTGCCAGATGGTAATAGTTCAAAAAAAAAAAAAAGGGTTCCCAGGATGAGATGGATCTTTGAGAATATTTTAAACTTTCTTAAGGCAGCGGAAGCTATAAAGCTCTTCCAAAGAGGGGAAAGGGCAACCAATGATCCTCTGGACAATGACATTAGCCCTTTTTTTTGCCTATGTTTCACTACCCAACTAGGTAACAACATCAATGCTAGAAGAGAGTGGTGTTTAATCCCTGTCGTTTACTGTTTGATAAAGTTAACTGTTAGATAAGGTAAGCAGTAAATCAGTCAAGGAACTACCATTTCAGACAAACAATCAAACACTAAACAACAGCCTAATTGACAGGGCAAGCCACTGATACATAAACAGTGAGCAAACTCCACTCCCATATAGCACTGATAATGTTACCTCGTTGGATAATGAAATGTCTGCAAAAAATAAAAACCAATAAACCTCAGAGAGCACCAAGGAGCCCCACAGCTCATCTTAGGGCTGCAAATATTCTTGCCTATTAGAATTGAATAGGAAAGACATCATATGAGATGCTTTGACTAGTCACCAAGGACCCCACAGCTCAACCCTGGTCTACAAAGATTCTCTTCTATCAGTGATTAGGCATCGTTGAGGGAAAGGGGGAGAAAATATATGGGTCTGCCTTTCCCACTCAAAAGATTGCTTGGTTCAAGTTTTCCCACATGTTTTTGGGTTTATATTTCCCAGAACCTCCTAGAGAGCAGCAGATTGCATTAATTATTCCAGGACTGCCAAGCTGAACTCTGAGAGCCCACTCTCTCTGCAGCCAGTTAAGAGTGACATCTTGTGCCTCTAAAGTAATGGACATTTGGGGTTGATTTGAATGGACACTTTACTTTCAAAAAATCTCTTGTACAAGCATCTGTTGAACATCACGGAATGTTCCCATCCATTGTTCGATTGTCCCCATCTTCTGGATCAACCAGGTCATTCCTGAACTATGGAAAGAAACTTTCCCGAAATAGATGGTGCAGCAGCTGTTATAAAAAAAAATATCTGCTAGAACAGAATAATTACTGGCATTACATTCCTTTGGTCTAAGCATTTGCATTTACTTATCGACGCAAATTATTTTGTATGCAAAACATTGGGACACGAGGAAAATGTATCTTTTTGAAGGCTTCTCATGAGGTCAGTATCAAAAAGCTAGACAATGTCTGTGTTTGTGTAGGACTGTGTGTGTGTCTATGTGTGTGTGCATGAGTTTAAATGAAAGTATATTTACCAACCTTTTCATGCCAAAGAATCTTTGGAATTTTGTACAAAACAATCAGAATAATTAGGGGTCTTGTTCACAACAAAGAGATCCAGCTGAGTGTTAACAAATTCTTCAGTCTGTGTGTAGGCTCCTGAATGAATTAACAAAGTTCTTTTTTCTTTTAATGCCACTATAAATGAGCTAGGTCTTTTCTAAATTCACAATGGACTTTTGTGATAGAAATGAGCAAACTCTCCTCTATGGAAACAAATTGTGGACTTTCTTACGTCCCAGAAATACTGAGAACACTTAAAGTGGTTTCCCTTCCAAACTATTCATCTTACTGTTAGTAATAACACCAACCCAACCCATGCATAAAACAATAAGGTAAAAAGGTAAAGGTTCCCCTCGCACCTATGTGCTAGTCGTTTCGGGATCTAGGGGGCGGTGCCCATCTCCGTTACAAAGCCGAAGACCAGCGCTGTCTGAAGACGTCTCCGTGGTCATGTGGCTGGCATGACTGAATGCCGAAGGTGCACGGAACACTGTTACCTTCTCAACAAAGTGGTCCCTATTTTTCTACTTGGATTTTTATGTGCTTTCAAACTGCTAGGTTGGCAGAAGCCGGGACAAGTAGCAGGAGCTTACTCCATTACGCAGTGCTAGGGATTCGAACCGCCAAACTGCCGAACTTTCTAATCGACAAACTCAAAACAATACCAGAATACAAAATAGACAAAATGAAAGAAGAGTGATGATATCTTCTCTCCAAAGAGGATTTAAAAAAAACCTTTCATTTTCACTAGTTTTTGGAAAGCCATTATTGATGATGTCAAGCAAACATCTAATGCCATAACTGAAAAGCAACTTTTTCTGGCCTCAGTTCTCTTCACTTCATAAATGTTCCCTAATTGTTCTTCAGGGAATCTTATCTCAAGATTGGTCAACTCTGGTAGGACAGGTTGTCTGGGAAGTATTAGAACACACTTCTGGATCAGCTTTCTGGTTAGAGTAAATGTGTAAATTTATTTATAAAGATGATGCTGAAATGCTTGGGGATTCCTGCTTTTTAAAAAAGTAGAGTGTTTCCTGAAAACGTGATCAATAATAAATAATGCTTTACAAATGTCAGAGTAAAATGTAGTTTTCCTACCTTAGAAATGGAGTACGATGTATAGTAATTGGAACTTGTGGGAGTTGGTTAGAATGTGAAAGCACCAGTGGAAGGTATCCTTCTAAATATTTCTGCAAAACTGAAGAGTGGATTTGTTTGCTGAGTCTTTACAAATATAAACCACCATAAACCATAGCTTAATTTTACAGACCAAATTTGATTTGTCAAATATGGCCTTCCAAAAGTCTCTGAATTTGTAGGCGACTATGAATCACAAACCATCAGCGCCAGATAAAGGGTCAGTGATGTCCATGTTTTATGGAGATTATCAAATAGGGCTGCACATATTGCCTCTAATTTAGTTTCACTTGTGCATTTGATTAATGCTGACATGTGGATCAGATTCAACAACTTGAATAGATTCAGGAAATTGGTTTGATTGAATGCTTCAGTTTCAAGCATTGGATTGTGTTTGATTTTCTGTTCAAAATCCTTTTGCAAAAGTCCTAATTAACTGCCAGATTATCTCAATAGCATCCAAATCTAATGATTTGAACTGGATTTTTTCCTCTTGGCTGCTGATTTTATTGGATGGGGAGGTTCAGTGGAACCAGCTTCAGAATGAATTTCCACATCACAACTTCACTCAACTCAACTCTCAAATAGAATTGGGGCAACTGCAAAGCTGGAGCAATTCAAGAAGATCCAGGGGGCCAAGACTGAACTTCTAAGAGAAGATGCCTTTACAAATGCCAAGAGCAATTTTATAAAATCAGAGGATCCCCAGGAAGCCATCAGCTGGAAGTCATCCAGCCCTGAATTACCATGTATTATGGGATGCCTATGATTTGGGGACCTCCCAAGAACATCGGGAGAAGAACTTCCAGTAGGTGTTCCAGATCTATAGCTCCCCAAAGCTCTTAGAACTAGAGTGCCCAGAATGCCTTGCGAGAGGGAAGACTATAATTATTCTAGCCTAATGAATAGACAGTGCAAGAGAATATTTCTGATTGCTGGATAGTGAATGGTTCATGGCAATTCCTACTCTTGGTTCTCCTGCCAAGATGATCCGGAATCCATCTGGTAACCTTTCTCTCAAACTTAGCAGCTCCAATAGATAGGGGACAGGGCGAAAATGGGTGATTTATTATTTTCAATTTTTTAAACGAGAAAGAAACATGTTGTTCAGTTTAGGAGAGCTTCTCCAAGTTCTAATTCAGAACATAATGGGGCCTATTCATAACAGGAAATGTAAACTGGATGCAATTGATGTATTTCTTTCCTAGATGAACATTAAATGCTCCCTTTCAGCAGGAAGTCAGTATCATCATTAGGATGCATTGTGCCATGATATGCCATCTTTATAGTTTGATGGCTATCTGCTTAAGAACCTAAAAAAAATGTTAAAGCAGCACAGTCAAAATCCAAAATTATGCCTCTGTATGGGATATACCCTTCCACTTTGGATTGTGGCAAATTAGATAAATATTGCCATTAATATCAGAGATTCATTTTATTTTTATCTATTATTCCATCTCATTGAACATAGCCAAATACTATTTTGCTCTCTGTAATATTCACCCTGCCTTATCAGAAAAGTGTTTTTGATATTTGTTGCTTGGATAAAATATTCTTTGCTTCATTTTGGCCACTCATTCCTATGGTTGGTTAACTTTGTTTCCTCAGAGATACTGAACTTTCACTTCCATTTACCTACTTGAGAACGACGCCATTTTAATTTATTATTCTAAGTATTTCTGGAATATTACAAGTCTCAGCCAGTCCTCGAGTATTGAAGATTTGTCTTTATATGAATCTAAACTCCAGCTCCTCTTTAGGACAATGGTTTATTCAATATATCAGCAAACAACAACTACTCTAATCAGGCAAGAATGGCTAAAAGGCAGGCAAGGTTAGCGTTGGGTTTGAGTTTGCTCTTTTTCCTTTTATTATCATTATCATGAGACATACCCCACCCTATCCAAGCCTATATGCACTTCTAGTTCTGGCCATGCTTAACCTATTGTCTCTAAATGCTATTATCCCTATAACATGTCTACATCCCTAACCTATTCTGACCCTCACTAACTGATTCCCCACCTGGTGCCACCTTCACCATGTCTTCAGTCAATGCTTAATTACCACCTATATGTGCCTCAACTCCCTCTAACAATATGCACCACATCAATACATGAAAAAAGCCATTTCCAGCCCTGCAGTTGCTTCAGAATCCATCCTGTAGCTCACAGCTCTGTTGAGCCATTCTAAAGCCATCTTCAACACCATCGGTTAGCACACGAGCAGCAATACAGACCCGGTGTTGGCAGAGCTAAGGTGATATTCTCCACTGCCAGCTGACCTGTTGCGAGGTATGTTCGGAGCTGATGGGCTCCGTAGCGAACTCGGAGCCCGACAACAAGTTTCTGTAAGATAGACTATTGAGTAGCATCTCTTCTTGAGAAAAGTATACATTGCTTTCTCGCCCTGTTCAAAGCTCAGAATGACACTTATTATTTCACTGATAAAATATTAAGAAAATAATTTCATTTCAGGGCCATGTAATATTCTTCCCGATGCTGTATGAGCACCTCTTAGGGAATGGCTTTGAGCACTAAGCCAAGCACAGTTAAATTTCATTTCCTTTCAGAAATTCCATTTATACAGATTCCTCTCCATTCAACAAGGAAGATTCGGGCATCCTTCACATGAGTCTTTATTTCACTGAAGTTCAGGCAATACGGCACTTAGATGTTTTTGTTCCTCCTAACAACAAATATATAGATAGATACGTTGGTAATTTCCTTTGTTCAACAATTGCTTCATCTTCATCACCTTTTCCCATCTTGTTTTAAATCACTTTTGTACAACTTAAATATATTGGAGATCAAAATGACCCATGCCAGTTCTCAGCATCCATCTTAGGTGGTTCTATTCTTATTTTTAACTCCCCACTTTATTTTGCAACACTGACCTGAATTTGAGAGCCACTGCTTTGGGTTCAAGATTTGATTCCTCAAAGGTGGCCGCCAACAAATATTTGGAGGAAGGCTTTAGAAGAAGAGCAAGTATTTATTCTGTCATGTTTATGTAGTGCATATTGGAGGGGGTGACCCTTTGAAAGCTATGCAACGAAATTTCATTTTAATGTATGTCAATTAGTGTAGTGACAATAAAGTTTCTATTCTATTCTATTCTATTCTATTCTATTCTATTCTATTCTATTCTATTCTATTCTATTCTATTCTATTCCATTCCATTCCATTCCATTCTACCCTACCCTACCTTACCCTACCCTACCCTACTCTATTCTATTCTATTCTTATTCCAATCCATTCCATTAAGTAGAGCTCATGGGTGGAGTTGAGTGAGTCATCAGCCTAGAATCGTTACATTCCCACAAATGGACTAAGTCTGACACCTCTTGAATTCCATTGACTGTTATGCAAGAATCTAGTTAACTAATGTTCAGTGCCAACTGAGCATGTACGTTTGCGCAATAAGTCTTTTGAACTGGAATTTATGTGTGACCCTGATGATTTGTGCTTGCTAGATGGCACTGTTTTCAGCCAGCATGACCATACTGGCTAAGAGTTTTGAAACATCCTGGGGGCCAGTATATTTATAGAACTCCAGATTGGGCAGGCCTAATGCAAGAGATTGGTTGGTTGGCTGGTTCTGGCTACCTTAACACATCCACCTTAAATCAAGGGGAAAATCATATTTACCACTCTTTCCATGCATTTACTAAGAGCATGGTTGACAATTCTGAACTTCCTTAAAAGAAACACATTAATATATGGAAGGATGATATGTGCACGTAAATCTTTAGATGAGATTAGTACTAACAATACAGAGCAGATGTTACTTTTAAGGAATGAAAATCACAATTAAGTTCTAGTTCTGGTAAAGACATACTGTCAATAGTTAAAAAAAAAATACCTGGTAGTATTTAGAATACAGAGTAACAGAGTTAGAAGGGACCTTGGAGGTCTTCTAGTCTAACTCCCTGCTCAAACAGGAGACTCTATAGCAGGGGTCTTCAAACTTGACAGTTTTAAGACTTGAGGACTTCAACTCCCAGAATTCCTCCTCCAGTCATGTTAGCTCAAGAATTCTGGGAGTTAAAGTCCACAAGTCTTCAACTTGCCAAGTTTGAAGACCCAGGATCTATTCTATCTGCCTGCCTGCCTGTCTATCTATTCTCTCTGTCTATCTATTCCAACTCTTTATCTATCTATCTATCTATCTATCTATCTATCTATCTATCTATCTATCATCTACTCTACTCTACTCTACTCTACTCTACTCTACTCTACTCTACTCTACTCTACTCTATTCTATCTCTATCTATCTATTCTATCTCTCTTTCTATCTATTCTACCTCTCTTTCTCTATCTATTTATTCCAGGGGTCTTCAAATTTGGCAGCTTTAAGACTTGTGGACTTCAACTCCCAGAATTCCTCCTCCAGTCATGTTAGCTTAGGAATTCTGGGAGTTGAAGTCCACAAGTTTTCAACTTGCCAAGTTGGAAGACCTTGATGGAGTACACACAACATCTGGAAACAAGCTGTTCCACTGATCGATAGTTCTCACTGTTTTTTACTTCTAGGTCGAATCTTTCTTTTATAAGCTGTAACTTCTTATCCTACTCTCGGGTGCGTGGGTAAACAGATTGACCCTCTCTTCCCTGTGACAGCCCTTCAAGTATCAGAAGACTGCTATCATGTCAGCCCATTAGACTAGCCGTATCCGATTCTTGCAGTCATTCTTTGTATGTTTTAGTCTCCAATCCCCTAATCATCCTGCTTGCTCTTCTCTGCACTCTTTCTAAAGTTTCAAGACCTTTTTTGTATCGCGGCAACCAAAACTGTATGCAGTATTCCAAGTGAAGTCTTACTAGTGAAGCATAAAGCTATATAAATAGTTTGCTGTTATGCTACGGAAATATGCAAGGAAGCTAAAAATAGGAGTCCATTTCAGCCAACAGATGCTCAGTAGCAAAGCTTTTCTTGATGCCACCCAAAGTCTGCTGCATTTATACTGTTTTATCCAAGTTCCTGGACCTCCTCTGTGTCTTTCCCTCCTCCGCCCTGTTCTTCTTTGCATGCAATAATTTTGACATTTTGGTTTTCTTCTCCTACTCCTGCTTCTTCCCGGCTTAGTTGGCATGCTACGTGCGCACCCAACTTCTACACACAATCTGCCTTTATTACCCCCTTCCTGGCATAGCTGGGGTTTCCATGGTTGGGGTGCAGCTGCTAGGAAGGCAAGTGGAAAGCTGAACAGCTCCAGGCCCACCTGGGGAGCTTGAAAAGAGATTTTTTTTTATCATCCTGGCTTTCTGTAAATTCTCCCTGCTGATTCCCCTCCCCCTCCTAAAAAACAGCTAGCATCAGAAAAGAAGAGGAAGATTTTATTCCAAAGCAAACAAAAATGACCTCCTTTCCCTCTCTTTCTCCATATTTCCTTCCCCTCTGAAGGAGTTTAAAAATTTGAAATAAAGAAATAAAATGAATGAATAAATAAATTCATCTTGAGATAGGATAGAATAGAATAACAGAGTTTGGAAGGGACCTTGGAGGTCTTCTATTCCAACCCCCTGCCAAGGTAGGAAACCCTACATCATTTCAGACAACTAGTTGTCCAATCTCTTCTTAAAAACATCCAGTGTTGGAGCATTCACAACTACTGGAGGCAAGTTCTTCCACTGATTAATTGTTCTCACTGTCAGGAAATTGATGGAAAGAAGGTCTTGAGTTCAGATGTACAAAGAACTCTTTCTTAGAAAGCAGCTTTAAGAACCCCTCAAGAAGAGAGAAAAAGTATGAAATTGAAATGGGGGGAAAATTCCATTTTTCAGATCTTCTCCTCTACATTTTTCCATCATCTCTATTTTTCTTTTTTTCTTTTTTTTTTAAAACAAATTTTATTAATTTTACAATTAAAAACAAATCAACAACACATACACAAATAGAAGAGCAAAAAAGAAAAGAAAAAGAAAAAGAGAAAAGAAAGGAAAAAAAAAAGGGGAAAAGGAAAAATGAACACTTAAAAACATTCTCATTTTTGACAGTTTGTAAGATCTTTTCTCTTCTTGATTTATGCCATATACGCACACCTCATCTTTATATATGTTTATATATCACTCATATAGATTTGTCCTATTCTTTTTTTACCTTATGATATAAAATCTGTCTTTGGTCTAACCATTTATACCAGCAATTCCAATTGTTATAATATATTGAAGAATCTTTATTTTTTAAGGCTAGAGTTAGTTTGTCCATTTCTGCACAATCTGTGATTTTTTGGATGATCATCTGTTCTGTAGGTATGTGAGGTAGCTTCCAACATTGAGCAAACGCTAGTCTGTCTGCTGTTAATATGTGTATTGTTATGTACTTCCTATTTTTCTATGGGAACTTTCCCCCCCTAGGGCTACAGAAAAAAAAAAAAAGAGAGAGAGAGAAACACAATCATTTTTTTTTTGTTCCTTCTTTTACCTTATGGTGAGCCTTCAGAAGGGATGGATCCACATTAATGGCCTGCAAGCATACACATGTGCAGCTCACTTAAATGGAGCACACATGTGTGCGATGACCCAGTGCTCGCACAAGGGAGGATGCTGACAGGTGGTCGCTGGCTGGTTCTGCAGCCTGGTTGCAAACCCCTCAATGTCCCACAGGTTGAGGACCTTGGTCTATGGAAAAGTTTAGTTTACTTTATTGTCATTATACCTCATACAACAAAATTAAATACCATCTTCAATGTACATTATGACTATGAAAATAAACACAAACACACATCTTTCACATTCTATACATTGAATTGAAAACCCCTGCTATTGCATTAACACCTAATATCAAAAACATCATCAAAAAAAGCACAACAAATAATGTTTTTCTGCGCCAATTCAGAAAGCTCAAACTGCCCAAACAGCTGCTGATCCAGTTCTACAGAGGAATTATTGAGTCTGTCATCTGCATCTCTATAACTCTCTGGTTTGGCTCTGCAACCCAATAAGACAGACACAGACTTCAGAGGATAATTAGGATTGCAGAAGAAACAATTACTACCAACCTGACTTCCATCAAGGACCTGTATACTGCATGAGTCAAAAAGAGGGCTGTGAAAATATCTACAGACCCATCACATCCCAGACATAAACTATTTCAACTCCTTCCCTCAAAACAACGCTAAAGAGCCCTGCACACCAGAACAACTAGACACAAGGACAATTTCCCCCCGAATGCCATCACTCTGCTAAACAAATAATTCCCTCAATACTGTCCAACTATTTACAAAGTCTGCATTACCATTACTGTTAATCTTCTCATCACTCCTGATCATCCATTTCCTCCCACTTGTGACTGTATGACTAACCTAGTTGCTTGTATCCTTACAATTTCTATTGACTGTTTCCTAGTATGATTTGATTGCTTAATGTACCCTATGATTATTATTAAGTGTTGTACCTGATGATTCTTGATTCTGACGAATGTATCTTTTCTTTTATGTACACTGAGAGCATTTGCACCAAGACAAATTCATTGTGTGTCCAATCACCCTTGGCCAGTAAAGAATTCTATTCTATAAAGAATTCTATTAATATTGCACCATACAGTAGAATTCAATAAAGTTACTGCCCTGGGATAGAAGCTGTTTTTCAGCCTGTTTTTTCTTGTTTTTATTATCTTGTACTGTCTGCCAGATGGTAGTAGTTCAAAAAAAGGGTACCCAGGATGAGATAGATCTTTGAGGATGTTTTGAGCCTGGTTTGAAAGAGGGATCAAGGAGACCATCTACATTAAGATTGAACAGCCCTCTCTGAATTGCTACACCTATCTCCTGTTACAACACAGTGCTTTCAGCGGTTCCAAGAAGGTTCCACACCCATTTACACTACTCAGGTGACCCCGATGGCAGAGAGAGAGAGTGTGAGAATGACCAGATGACTGCAAGGATTATAAACTTTTCCATTCTCCACCATTCAGTCAGAACTGAAGAAGCTTCTTGGATGAGAAGCGAAACATCTTCAAGGAAAAACAAAGACCGGTTGTCTTTTGAAAAAGCACTTATGGGGCATTGCACTAAATGATATTTTCTTTAACCTGGGTTTGTTGATTGGGTTCCTTCAACACAATCAGCTAGAACTTACACTTTCTCAAACGGTTTTGATACACATGTGAGACAGAGTCCATTTCATTGTTCTGGTTTGCGGCTAAGCTCTCCTGTCCACCCTTCAACAGGACAGGTGACCAAGTTATATCAGTGGAGGAGAAATCTGATACAGTGGTGGGATTCAAATTTTTTTACTATCGGCTCTGTGGGTGTGGCTTGCTGGGCATGGCAGGGGAAGGAGACTGCAAAATCCCCATTGCCTCCCCACCTCACTAACCTGCTTTCCAGCTTCATTTTCCTATGCAGGGCAACAAAAAAAAACCCAGCCGATCAGCTGGGACCCGGGAGGCAGAGAATAGATGGGGTTGGTGGGGCCAGTCAGAGGTGGGATTTGCCGATTCTCCAAACTGCTCAGAATTTCCGCTACCAGTTCTCCAGAACTGGTCAGCACTGGCTAAAGACCAGCTCTGATCTGATATGCGAATGCAACAGTTTCATAGCTGTATGGATTCAGAAACACAGCTTATGAAAGGGCTACAGGATACTCCGCAGGAAGCTACTCTTGGTAATTGGACATATTATCCAGCGCTAAGATCTTTACATACTGTTCCTGGCCTAATGTCTCAGAACAATTAATTTAATGGTACTATGCTGTTTAAAAATGAGTTCCAAACTGCAAGCACAGCATCTAGTCAACAAGAGGAGTTTGGCTTCTTCAGTTTGTTTTCATCAGCAACGAGATGGCAAGTTATTTCCAACGTGTTTCCTTTCAACAGCGATTGTATTCCTTAGCAGCATCGAGATCTGCCACTTGAACCGATCAGAGGTTGTTCAGAAAACACAGATGGGGCACCATGTACTTCTACACAGGAGAACAGGGTGCATCCCCAGGAACGTGGATTTAAATGGGATTGAATTCTTAGCTTGCCCAAAGCGTTAGACATTATCGCTCCAGAAGGAACTTCATGAAATTGCCTCTCAGGTGAAGGAGAGATTTTTATCCTCTGAAATATTAGCAAGTTGAGAGTCATCGCTATAAAGCACAGCCCCAGATCTGGAGAAGAATGAAGGGATTCTTGAAAAGCTAATGGGTAGCAATAAGCTATTTAACTAAAAGAAAAGAAAACAATATTTTCTTAGGTTTGCTGCCCTGTGTGACATGCAAAAACTTAGCTTGACTAAAGATGTACGGAAAGATACAGTTTCGTTATGCATCTCACCATCTCACATTCCCTCCAAAAGGTTGAAAGTCCTGAAGTTTCAAAAGTTTAAAAACAAAAATAGTTTTATTCCATCCTTTTTGAACAAAATTGACTATTGCTGTAGCTTTCTAGTAATTCTATCTCTCTCTGGATTTTTTTTTTTTTTGCGTCTGTATTTATATGCATTTGTAAAACAAATACCTTAGAGTCTTGCCTACAATTTATGGATTGCATTGGGTTCCCAAAGTTGGAAATATAAATAAAGAATTTATTTATTCTTTAAATAAATTATTTATTCTTTAAACTATGATAAAACTTTTCATTCCTTGGACCCATTCCAACACAAGATTCCCACACTCTTGGTTTCATTCATGCAACCTGTTAGCCAAAACTCATGGCAGTTGCATTCATATGATACATTAAGCCACCAAGAAGCAAACCAAGCTAGGTTTTAGCATAACAGACCTAGCTTCTGCTTTTCATTACACATTTTTACCCATTCTTTTAAAAAATGACTTTTATCATGAGATCAGTCTTGCTGCCTTGCAGTAATTTCCTCACCCCCTTTTCCAAACTTGACAATGGATCCAATCTTAATTAGTGAGCTAAATTATGGAATCAGTCCTAACAATAGGGTTTAATTGTCAACACACCTCAAAAAGAAATAGCTTTCTTACCTGCTATGTTCCAGGCGAAGAAAAATCCATTCTAGCCCATGTTAAATCCATCCAGCAAATTTAAGGTTGGGTGATTCAATCTGGGGTAACTATCATCTTTTAATATTTTCCTTCTTCTTAGCTAAATAATTGTTGCTATTAACAATCCAGAGTTTCCACTAGCTTTAAACTAGAACTATTCCACTGAAGGTTGGAAAACATTTTGGGAAGTAACATCTATCTCCACTTCGGTTTGTGGGTTATTGTGAACTCTTCATGCCAGCAGCTCTTGAATTCACAACCTCGTTAAGGCCTCCTTGCTTGGAAGTTTGCAAATTTCCCCCAACTTTTTATAGGAGGATAATTGTTCTTTGATGCATTTGGATTGGGTTGGATCCAGAGTACTTCTAACAGCTTGTCCTGTAGAGAAGCCCACTAAAATAAAATCACATTCCAGAATAAGCAAGATGTTTCAACTGCCTACTGCAATTCACAGGGATTCTAATAGGCACAGATGGGTTCCCAAATGTACTGAGCTCTCTTGGAGGGATAGGAATGTTCCTATTCCTCTTTTCCCCAAGACATATTTAACAGAATAATCGAGTTGGTTGGGACCTTGGAGGTCTTCTAGTCCAACCCCTTGCTCAAACAGGAAACCCTATACCCTACTTGAAAATATGCAGGATGATTCAGTTAAAAGTTGACATTCTGATACCACCAAGATACATTCTAAAAGATTTGAAAAACAATTTACCTATTGTTTCCAAGTAATCTACATGAATGTGTCCTTTGACCTCATCATACATTGAGTGTAACCTGAAGGAGACATGAACTTTCTGTTCACTTTACACATATGTTTATTTGCCTTTTGGGTGTGAATATCCTGTTACAGTGGGCCTTCTTTACAAAGAGTATGATAATCTTGGTATCAGAGCCATCAGTTTTTGGAATTAAC
>CM066337.1:6392054-6489554 GCA_033807585.1 Hydrophis major
TTTTAGCTCAATCTAAGGATTGTGCTTTGTTGTAGGGGCTATTGGTATGAATTGCGTATTTACATTTTTAGCTAGAAAATCTGTATCTGTTTGTTTCTCCTAAGCCAAGTATACTGTTGTCTAAGTGTTTCAATGCTGGCAAGAGGATACATTCTGTAATTTAGCTTGTATTTTTCTTTTTCTAATCCGATAAGTCCATTCTCAGGTGGTTGGAGGTAGGCACAGGGAAACGGCTGGCATGCAGTGTCTATGGTGGGTGGGATGATAAAGATAGCTTAAGTTCATTGCCCCCTTCTTTCTATAAATATCTTCTCTCCTTCATTTCAGGCAGACAGTTAACAGAAGCAAACATACAGAATAAGGATTCTTTCCAAAGTCTGTTGAACTAATAAATTCATCTTAATTTACTGTAAAGGAGAAACAGCACATTATTTGACTGCCTGGGTACCAATGGAATTAAGTCCTTTACATCAGAAGCAACTGGGCAGGTTGGCATTCTGAATTGTTGAAGGCATGCCACTCAAATGGCTATCATGAGTTGCAAAACAACCAGAAGTTAAACATATTCATCTGCAGATATAGGCTTTAGCACCTACCTGTCTTTTCTTCTGGGCAGGTAGGAACATTTTCAAACAAAGCCATGGGCTTAAACCACTGATCATTATTTTTCAAGTCTGCCTATGAGTCTATGTGTGGTTATCTTTGGTATCATAGATAATGACAAATGTTAATACTTTGGGGTTGGTTTTTTTTTTTAGAACTGTGCAAGCTTCCCAGGGATTTTTAAAAATTAATGTCAAGTAGGAAATGGCAGTCAACAAAGAATAAATTCTGCAGACAATGAGCTCTTCAAAGGAACCAAGTTGATTGGGTTCACAACACCATCATTTGATGGTTGGCTTTATACATTTGATGGTTGGTTTGTATGAACCATATTTATATGGTGGTTCATGGTAGGCTTGTTAACTGGAAAGCCAGCTGCTCAGGTTCAAGAGCTGAGTACCATGCAATGGGTGAGCTCCTGTCCTCACCCCAGCTCCTGTGAACCTAGCAGTTCAAAAGTATATGTTGTGGTTTGCTGGCAGCCAGTGCAGATGGTAGCAGAATTGGACAGTGGGGAAGAATGGAGACCAGTCCGGGAGTCTGGGGAGGACTCAGAAGAAGATCCTGCATCTGATGCAGAGATGGGGCCAGGACCATCTGGGAGTGGGCTGCTGCCTTTGGAGCCTTCGGAGTCTGGCAGCAGCAAGGCAGAGGACCAAGGGGAGCCTGTTCCCAATGTGTGTGTGCGCAGAGCTGCTAGAAGGCGAGAGCAGTTGAAGCAGTTGGGGTGACTCGGGAATAAGGCTGGGAGGTGATTGCTCCTCCCATAAGATATAAAGGACAGGCAAAGGTAGAGAAACCTTTGCAGGAAGCAAAGTTGTTCACTCTGTTTGGATTAAATCTTGAAGCTCTCTGTGGACTTTGTACTTCGGTTGGGTTTTTACAATTAATTTGGCACTTTAGTTGTTGGCAGCAATTCAGAGGAGAGAAAGGTGGGTGCTGATCTCAAGAGACTGTTGGGACTCATTACAGGCTGGGAATGCATATAATTCCCAGCATTGAAATAAAATAAGAGTTGTTTGGACTAAGCGTGTGCTTAATTATGGTCTCAGGAAGCCTTGGTCAGAACAGTATACAAATGCAAGTAGATAAATAGGTACCACCTCAGTGGGAAGATAACAGCACTCTGTAACATCGTGCTGGCCACATGACTGTGGAAATGTCTTCAGACAGCATGGCTCAATAGCCTTGAAATGGAGAAAAGCACCCCCTAGATTTGGCAATGACTGGGGAATAAAATTCTTAGGGGCTCCTTTTATGTTTACTTACTCCATTATAAACCACAATGTGCAAACCAAAGTGTCTTAAACAGAGGTTCTTAGAACTTGCTAAACCAAAGACAAACTAACCAATGGCTTGATGGATTGTGTTCATTCAACCAAAAGGGGGGACAAGGTCACCCACTGAACTTCATCAGCTAAGTGGGGATATTCTCACAAATGACCACATCTGCATGCAAAACTTTTTTTTACAACAGTATGATATCAACTTCAATTAGTCCCCATTGTTGTCCTCAGGACAGAGGAGTTAAGATCTGAGGACAGCTATCAATCCCCAGGCCGGGTTGTTATGAGTCACTTGCAATCCAAAAAGCCGGGTGAAGTTTGGATGAAGTCCGAAACTCTCTACCACACAAAAGTGACATCAATTGCTTTCATCTACTACAGTTGAGCAGCTACATTAGCCTGTGTCAGCTTGCATAATAAATAGCTTGTTCCCATCCCTCTCTTTTCATCCTGCTCGATTCATTCACATGAATCATGTCCTTTCGGTCACTTTGATTACTCCCTCTGGGTTCTCCTCTAATTCATTTTTCCTGTCCAGAAACAATCCTGTAGTTGTTCAAAGAAATCCAGAGAAGTTTCTGGGGGAAGCATCCTTTGGGGGCCAATGAGACGATCATTTTCTTTCAAGCTGTGTGCCCGTTTGTTTTTTTTTTTTTTTTTTTTTTTGTGAGCGTGTTTTCCTGGCACTTGGGCTATTGAATGCCTTGTTTTGTGTTGTATTGGAGTCCAGTCCAAGGAACTCTTGTCATCACACACACACACACAAACACACACACACAGAAACAGACAAAGAAAGGAAGGAAACAGTTACTGCGGTGTCTCGAAAAGATTTGCAAAGCTCTTTGTACTTAGTATGCACAGTACACATGATTGGGTGGAAATGCCTGAAATTTCATTGAAAAATGAACCAGGTCTGTTATTGTTTGTTTATTTTATTTTTTTTAAAAAGGAAAAGGAATTGGTTCATTACCTTCTTATTGGCCGGATTTGTGCAACACAGAGTCATTTGGCAAAGTCTTCCTTTGATGAGGCTTGTGGTAGATTCCTCTAGATTTGTTCTGGATTTCAGGAACCTTGCATCTTATCAAGAATTTTGTTTCTGCAGCCTTGGACATCTGGAGTCAACAGAATTAAAGATGGCAGCCTAGGATGGTGCAAATGGTGTATGCACCGCTACCTCCTTAAAAGGGGCGGGATTTGATTCCCTTGTTTAGGCTGCCATTTTGACTCTTTGGACCTATGCATTTTCTATCCTCCAACTCGTCTCTGTAGCCCTTTTGGTCACAACACCTCCCCAAAATGTCCATCTAATTGATTTCCCATGGTTATTGTTTAAAAATACATTTACATATTTTGTGAGGGTTTTACAAAGATAATTTGTGGTTTATATGTTAGCTTTTTCCTCCTGGTTGCAAGATGTCTCTCTAGCAAATGTTTGCTAGCGTGATGTCTCTAATGAAAGAATAGAATAGAATAGAATAGAATAGAATAGAATAGAATAGAATAGAATAGAATAGAACAGAACAGGAATAGGAATAGAAGATAGAATAGAAGATAGAATAGAATAGAATAGAAGATGGGATAGAAGATAGAATAGAATAGGAATAGAATAGGAGTAGGAATAGAAGATAGAAGATAGAATGGAATGGAATGGAATGGAATAGAATAGAATAGGAATAGGAATGGAATAGGAATAGGAATAGAAGATAGAATAGAAGATAGAATAGAATAGAATAGAATAGAACAGGAATAGGAATAGGAATAGAATAGGAATAGGAATAGAAGATAGAATAGAAGATAGAATAGAATAGAATAGAATAGAATAGAATAGAATAGAATAGAAGATGGGATAGAAGATAGAATAGAATAGGAATAGAATAGGAGTAGGAATAGAAGATAGAAGATAGAATGGAATGGAATGGAATGGAATGGAATAGAATAGAATAGAATAGAATAGAATAGAATAGAATAGAATAGGAATAGGAATAGAAGATAGAATAGAAGATAGAATAGAATAGAATAGAATAGAATAGAATAGAATAGAAGATGGGATAGAAGATAGAATAGAATAGGAATAGAATAGGAGTAGGAATAGAAGATAGAAGATAGAATGGAATGGAATGGAATAGAATAGAATAGGAATAGGAATAGAAGATAGAATAGAAGATAGAATAGAATAGAATAGAATAGAATAGAATAGAATAGAATAGAATAGAATAGAATAGAAGATGGGATAGAAGATAGAATAGAATAGGAATAGAATAGGAGTAGGAATAGAAGATAGAAGATAGAAGATAGAATGGAATGGAATGGAATGGAATGGAATGGAATGGAATAGAATAGAATAGAATAGAATAGAATAGAATAGAATAGAATAGGAATAGGAATAGAAGATAGAATAGAAGATAGAATAGAATAGAATAGAATAGAATAGAATAGAATAGAATAGAATAGAAGATGGGATAGAAGATAGAATAGAATAGGAATAGAATAGGAGTAGGAATAGAAGATAGAAGATAGAATGGAATGGAATGGAATGGAATAGAATAGAATAGGAATAGGAATAGAAGATAGAATAGAAGATAGAATAGAATAGAATAGAATAGAACAGGAATAGGAATAGGAATAGAATAGGAATAGAATCACAGTTGGAAGGGACCTTGGAGATCTTCTAGTCCAACCCCCTGATCGGGCCTGAAACCCTATACCATTTCAGACAAATGGCTTATCCTTAAAATCTTCCAGTATTGGAGCAACCGCAACTTCTGAAGGCAAGTCGTTCCATTGATTAACCATTCTAACTTTCAGGGAATTTCTTCTTAGTTCTAGGTTAACTTCTCTCCTTGATTAATTTCTATCCGTTGCTCCTTGGAAAAGACCCTGATGTTGGGAAAGATGGAAGGCAAGAGGAGAAGAAGACAGCAGAGGATGAGATGGTCAGATAATGTCATTGATGCAATGAACATGAGTTTGGACAAACTCTGGAGGACAAGGGAGCCTGGTGAGCTATGCTCCACTGGGCCACAGGGTTGCAAAGAATGAGACACAACTTAGCAACCAAACAACAAAAAAAATGTATTTATTTTATCATATTCATATAACTATCTATCTCACCCAGTGACTTGCAAATGATTATCCTTCCATGCTGGCTGGGCTCAGATATCAGGCCAGTCCAAAACAGAGTTGGCTTATTTAAGATTCAGAGGTGGTATTCAGCAGGTTCTGACCAGTTCTGGAGAACCGGTAGCAGAATTTTTGAGTAGTTCGGAGAACCGGCAAATCCCACCTCTGACTGGCCCTGCCAACCCCATCTGTTCTCTGCCTCTTGCATCCCAGTTGATCAGCTGGGTCTCCTTTTGTTGCCGTGCAAAGGAGAACGGAGCTGGAAAGCAGGTTAGTGAGGTGAGGAGGGAACGGGGATTTTACAGTATCCTTCCCCCTGCCACGCCCACCAAGCCATGCCTCCCAAGCCAAGCCCACAGAACCAGAAGTAAAAAGCTTTGAATCCCACCACTGGTCTGGGTCCAACTTTAAACTCGCTGTTGGTTCGCTCGCAATGGCTCTTGAATCCTCAGAATCAGCATCCACACCTTTTAGAATTGCTCAGCTGCTCCTGGGTATGGCACAGATGGAGGCTTCAGTGTGTCTCCTCGCCTCCTGCTCTGCTCCAAATGCTAGAGCTTCAAATTGTTGAGGATGTTTTCTTTCGGCTATCAGGTGCCACACACTTAACAAAAAAAATCAGCTCCGTTCAAACCCTGAAATCTATTTCTTAATTGCCTCCCCCCCCCTCCAGAAGACCAGACAATGTTTGTGGAAGAGAAGTGGAATCAGCCAAGCAACATGTTTGTCTTTACAATCTTTGAAAAGGTGAAGGAAAACAAACCAGTGCAGTATTCGCCTGCTTCTCTCCTCCTGTAGCAAACTAATAAAAAGAGAATTATTTGTTAGCACAGGATTGAAACGAAGGGTCCTTGGTGCTCCCTGAACTAGCCTGTTTTTTTTTTTTTTGCAGATGTTTCATTGCCCAAACTAGGTAACATCATCGGTGCTGTCCCAAAGGTGCTTTTTGCAAGAGGCAACTGGACTTTCTGGTTTTTCTTCGAAGACGTTTCGCTTCTCATCCCAGAAGCTTCTTTGGCTCTGAGAAGCAAAAGGTCTTCAAAGAAAAACAAAGACAAAGTCCAGTTGCCTCTTGAAAAAAAAAAAGAGCACCTTTGGGACAGCCATGAACCTGGAGAACTGAGAATCTCCATAGACAATCATCAGTGCTACACTCACTAGCACCTAGTTGGATGATAGATAGATAGATAGATAGATAGATAGATAGATAGATAGATAGATAGAATTCTTTACTGGCCAAGGGTGATTGGACACACAAGGAATTTGTCTTGGTGCAAATGCTCTCAGTGTCCATAAAAGAAAAGATACATTCGTCAGAGTCAAGAATCATAAGGTGCAACACTTAATAATAGTCATAGGGTACAATAAGCAATCGAATCACACAAGGAAACTGTCAATAAAAATCGTTAGGATAAAAGCGACAAAGTTACAGTCACAAGTGGCAGAAGATGGGTGAAAGGAAAGATGGGAGGATTAATAGTAATAGTTGCGCAGACTTAGTGAATAGTTGGGCAATGTTGAGGGAATTATTTGTTTAGCAGAGTGATGGCGTTCAGGGAAAAAACTCTCCTTGTGTCTAGTTGTGCTCTAAAACATCATTTTGAGGGAAGGAGTTGAAACAGTTTATGTCCGGGATGTGAGGGGTCTGTAGATATTTTCACAGCCCTCTTTTTGACTCGTGCAGTATCCAGGCCCTCCATGGAAGGCAAGTTGGTAGCCATTGTTTTTTTCTGCAATAATGAAACGTTTGCAAGAAAACAAGCAAGCTCGGAGAGCCCCAAAGGACCCCTCATTTCAACCCAGAGCTACCAATATTCCCCCTTTTATTAGTTTGCTACAGGAACCATTCACACGCTGTTCCGTTTGCTTGGTTGGGGCTTAGCCGGTGGCAAATCCTCATCCGCGACGACTCCTAAACCGCGCTAAACGCGCATACCCAACTTCGACAAACTGCAGTTCTTCAGCAAACCATAGTTTAGACTCGCCGGTCGTGGTTTCACCCTTCTCAAGTTCACCGTGTAGCAGCCGGACTTTGGGTCCCCTAGAGCTCTGGAGCCTCGCCCGCCTGCGCCCGGATCCTTGCGCGCCTTTGCAGCCGGGAAGGGACGTGGGCTGCCGGGCATCTGTGCCGGCTCCCTGCCGTCTCCAAAGCCCGGCCGGTGCTCCTGGCACCCCGGGTGACTCAGCCGCCCACGGGCCAGAAGAGCCGCCCCGGGGCCGAGCCGCAAGGAGCAGCTTCCCCGCCCTGGGACGCGCACACAGCCTCTCTCCGGCCAAGGGCCGGAGCAAAGAACCGCGATGCAGGGCCAGGGAAACGGCGGCGGCGGGGCTGGCTGGGCGCTGCGCTGCGCTCTGGCCACGGCCGGGCTGATCTTGGCGCTGAGCGCCGTCGGGACCCTTTTCTTGCTGGCCCAGTGGCGGGAGCTGAGCGAGGCGTTGCGGGAGCTGCAGGAGGAGGCGAGGCAGCTGCGGGGACCGCCGTCCTCCGGGGGCTCCGCGGCCGCGCTCCGGGCGTTGCTGGCGCCCACCGCTCCCACCGACGGCGCCATCCCGCCGGCCGGCCGGGCTAAGCGGAGCCAGCAGCGTCGACGCGGCCTCGCTAAGGGTCACCTTCGAGCGGAGAGCGAGGACATGCTCATGCTGATGACTTACTCGATGGTGCCGGTAGGGGCGCCCTGGGGAAGGCACGGGGGGGGGGGGGTAGAGGGATGGGGGGAGGGTGTCCCTGGGCTTACAAGTGGGGCCCGAAGCTGGTGGTGGAGAGGTTTTCTCTTGACTTTGCCTCTTTCCGGTGGGCGACGGTTGCCGACCCTGCCGTCTCTTGAGTAGGTCTGGGGGAAATGTCTCAAGGCGGCTGGACAGCTCTGGGACCAGTTGGGGTGTTCTCCAGCTGAATCAGCTCCAGGTTTAAAAGGGGGTGTTTCTGAACTAAGGAGAAGACTTGGGTTCTTGGAATCCCAGGGGGTCTTCAAACTTGACAGCTTTAAGACTTGTGGACTTCAACTCCCAGAATTCCTCCTCCAGTCGTGTTAGCTCAAAAATTCTGGGAGTTGAAGTCCACAAGTCTTCAACTTGCCAAGGTTGGAAACTCCTGCCATAAAAAATATTCCAGGAGTTAGAAGCCACCACTAGACATTCTCCATCCTTATCTGCCATTTATCAAAGTTCCAAAACTAGGGCCAACAGTAGCTAAGCAGCTAATGATAATTCAAGGGTCTTCAAACTTGACAGCTTTAAGACTTGTGGACTTCAACTCCCAGAATTCCCTCCTCCAGTCATGTTAGCTCAGGAATTCTGGGAGCTGAAGTCCACAAGTCATGAACTTGCCAAGTTTGAAGACCCTTGACAGAAACCCAACTAGGTCAACCTCTTTCTTACATCTTGGCTTTGCGATAGATTGTTAGTGTTGAAGTTACTCTAAGTTAGCTGTTTTTCTGGAAGAAAATCATAAGTAACCTGTAAGCAATCGATACTCAATAAGAAATCAATGATGTTTGTTTCTAAAATGGTCAGCAATGATTGTTCATGATACTCTTCCAACTTCAATATTCTTTTCAATATTGCCTCTTTTCTCGTCTTTTCAATAGCAGTATTGGGGCAAAATCTTGAGATGGAGATAAATGCCTGAACAACAGAAAATTAGGGCCTTTTTCTCACTTGGTTGTCTCTGCCAAAGTAATGCAATTTCTGCCCCCTCTTTTTTCTTTCTTTTTTCTTAATGATTCATAGAGTCCTCATCGTCTTTTTCTGGGGTGCAATAAGCGAGCAATTAATCTCTCTTAAAACCTTGCTGTGTGTTTGTTGAGAGAAGAAAGGCATAGGGTGTCCCTGTCTTCACAATCAGGCTTGCTTTGAGACTGGAGGACATGAAACAATAAAATAAAATAAAAATCGGTATGATTAACCATTGTGGATAAAATGAAAAGCCCAGAGTGCAGAGCAGATGGAACACATTGGACATTCGGGATTCGACATTCATCCACGCTGCTGCTGCTGCTGCTGCCATTCATTTTTCTCATCCATTGAATCAAGCTTACATGAATGCATAATTGTTTTTTTTTTTTTCCTAAGCTGTCCACGGTCCAAGATTCTGAAATAGGTTTGGGCACTCCGTGAATGACCACCATTGGAGGACCCCACTGCTTTTACCTGCTAATTTTTCTCAATCATATTATATTGTCTTCTTTGTGGATGGAGAATCGGAGTCCAAGAAGGCTGTTATCCCATTCTTATCTGTTGCTTGCAGATGGGTGTCTTCTTAAGTTGCACAGCTTTGGAGCTGTACGGTCCTACAAGCTTCCATGTTGGTAGATCTAGATGGAGATGGGCAACTTTTTTAAGGTGGTGTGTCCATCTTTGGCCTTTGAATGCTGCATGCAGGGCCAGACTCAAAAGTGAGCAGAGGTGAGACAAAGAAATGGGTGAAGCCAGGGCTAAACAAGCTTTAATTTATTTTCAGGTCCAGTTCAATGCACTTATAGGATTGGACCTTGTATGCTCATGACCTCAGGCAATCATACCTACTCGATACCAGTGACAGCATCTTTTGAATCTCAACCTTAACGACTGTAACATCTCCATTCCCACCCCACTCTAGGGGAAGGATTCCATTCCCTCCCCACTAACCTGCTTTCCAGCTCCGTTTTCCTGTGCAGGGCAACAATCAGCCGGGACTTGGGAGGCAGAGAATAGATGGGGGCGGGGCCAGTCAGAAGTGGAATTTATTTATTTATTTTTGTAAATTGCTTACAAGATAATAAGTATAAGTAAAAACATAGTTATGAATACATGGATACCTATAAGAAAAATAAAAGAAAGAATAGGACAGGGACGGTAGGCATGTTGGTGCGCTTATGCACGCCCCCTACAGACCTCTTAGGAAAGGGGTGAGGTCAATAGTAGACATAGTTCTCTGAACTACTCAAAATTTCCACTATCGCTTCTCCGGAACTGGTCAGAACCTGCTGAATATCATCTGCATGGCACAGCGGATTGCCGGGCACCATCTGTTTAACGCAGAGAGATTGCTGGACTGCACCATTTGTTACCCTGGTTGAATTGCACCCCTGATTCAGGACCTCTGTTCTACTGTTCTAGCTTGCAAGCTTGCAGTGGCAAAGAATAGGTTAGGTTGAAGGTTACAGAGTGCCATGCTCCTAGCCACAACCACACAAGTCACAACCGTGGAGCGTGGATAGATTTTATATGCTCGGACTGGGCAGAATATGGGAAGTAGTTCGTCCCTCATCACTAATGACTGGTTTTAAAACAATCTGTCTTTCTTTGCTTGGTCTCTTCACCATGGTCTCACAGGGGAAGGTCAACCTGTGGCCTCACTCTGGAAGTTAGTCTGGGTCACATTTTGGAACATGAGCTCTATTCGTCATCCTCTGGGACATTGCATTTTTTTCTAAGTGTAAGCAATATTGTTTGCACTAAGAGCAGACTCGCTGCCTTCCTGAAGGTCTCATCGATCCTAATGGGGTGGCCATGAAGAGAGAGAGAGAGAGAGAGAAAAAAAAAAGGATTTTTAGAAACCTTTCCCCCTTTTTGCCAGCATGATACAGAAATTGTTCATTCAGAAGCCTGCCGGAGCTATTAAGGCTCATGGAAATTTTAAACCTTCCTTGCTAGGAATTAAAATTAAGACGCAATGTATCACATTTAGGCATGTGTCTTTCTAAGCTGGAAGTTTCTAGGAACAGGGCTGTAATCTGAGAATCCTTCTTTATTTTAATCTATATTCTTTTCTTTCTTCACCCCAGAGATACCAAAGAGGAGTATGAAAAGATCATGAGATTACAACCCCAGGCCTACAACGGTTGAAATGATTTCAGTGTTAGGAATCCAAATTTAAATTCTCTAAAATTTCCTGGCAAAGTCCAAATCCTGTGCAATGCAGGTGACCTTTGAAATGTCTTCTTATTTTAGGTCCGGGTAATGCTTGAGTTGTGCAACAGCACAAAAGGAGTTTGTCTAACAGGTAAGGGAATCAATGATGATGGTCTTGAAGAAAAGAGTTGATTTTCCTGGGATGTGTGTCATGCTCCAACCTGATCTCTTTCAAAGAGAGTTAATGATATGTTCTTAGCTGGAATCGGTAAGGTGTACCCAGTGTCTCAAATGGCTCTTGAACCTGGTTGGGCTCATTAAAATATTTCTCTTGTTTTCTCTAAGATGTTGGCATAGTTCTACATCTAAGCTTTGTGCTCTTGGTTTAGTATTCAGTTGTGCGATGGCTTAGCAGTTAAAGATGCTGAGCTTGTCAGCTGGACAGCTGTCAGCACAGGTTCGAGACCCGAGTGCCATGGGACAGGGTGAGTTCCTGTTACTTGCCCCAGTTCCTGCAAACCTAGCAGTTTGAAAGCATGCAAATGCGAATAGATAAATAGGTACCATTTCGGTGGGAAAGTAACTATGTTCCATGTACCTTTGGCATATAGCCAAAGTGGCACACAGAACCATGTCACCTGGCATGCACGGCATCACCTATTCCTCTTCTAGATTTCTGGTGCATGTGTGATAACCAGCTGGCCTTCATATGTGCAGCAATGCTGGAAACCAGAAGAGCTGGTCTTCTGGTTTCTGGCATGCTCATGAGCACCAGCCAACTGATCATTGTGCGCACATGCATGCCAGAAACCAGAAGACCAGCTGGTCGGTGTGCATGCGCATGCCAGAAACCAGAAGTTGATTTCCCAGTGCGCGCATGCCCCCCTGGGCTGCTCCTCTTCCAGGTTGTGGCCTCAATGAGTGTGTGCGCGCTCTCTTTTCAGCACATCATCGAGCTTTGCCATCACTGGCATATAGCCATGCTGGCCACATAACCATGGAAAATGTCTTTGGACAATGCTGGCTCCCTTGGCCAAGAAATGGAGATGAACACCATGCCTGGAGTCAGACATGACTGACAGGGAAATTTTTACCGTTTATCTTTACTTTATGCTTGGTCTTGATTTGTAATTCTTTGTTTATTCTCTATTTAAGTCCACCAGGATTATCAGGTAATATATATTTTCTCTTCTGGCTCTATTATCTTGGTCTTGCTGAAAAAAACAACCCTAATATTAAAATTCTCCTCTGTTTATCCAGCTTTCTCACTTTGCTTCTCATTCCTCTATGATTTCCCCTTTGCTGAATTTTCAATTGGAAATTTGCTAGTGTTGGCCACTTGGAATTCCAGAATGAGCCTTGGATGTTAATAGTTTTATAAATAAGAGTTTTTATGAAATAATTTTTATAAAATAAGAGTAATGTTATTGAGCCATGGGTAGGTTTGATCACAACTTAACCTGCTGTTGGTTTAGTGTAAATCAAACCCTTACAACTGCTGAACCATGGCTAATGGCTTTTGATGTGCTCTATGTGTAAATCCTATGAGTTTATGCAATGTAACAAACCATGGCTTAGCCTGATACAATAACCAAATGATTGGGGGCCTGTTCAGATGACCTTGGTTATGATAGAGAAATGGGCCTTTCCTCCTGCCTTTCCCCCGCGACCATCGTTTGTGAAGCAGTAATATGGTCCTATGAGCATCTTCACTGGAATGGAACTCCTTCTGTCTTTGAGTGTCCAATTTTCTGTTGGCCAGAGACAAAAACACGAAAAAATATTATTTGACTTCATCAGGTCCCCCTGGAATTGATGGATCGCCTGGTTTGAATGGATCTGATGGTGCTCCTGGGATTCCTGGACAAAGAGGTGAACCAGGAAAAAGAGGGAAAACAGGTATATTCACAAAACACGAGTGATGAAATTGATCTATCTTCTCTTCTCCAGCTTCATCTTTGGAGCCATTGAGGAGTTTCAGGCAAATTATATCTGGTGATTTGATTTTTCCCTCCGAGGCCCAAGTAGGGCTGATATTGACAATCCACATTGTCACAGATCTTGGTCTATTTGGGTTTTTTTCAGATTAGATTGTTGCGTCATATGGAATGAGATTTATTGATTTACTCCTTACATTTTGTACATTGCCCATATCACCTCAGTGACTCTGTAACAATGAGGTTCCTCAAAGGATTTGTTTGGTCCAGTACCTTAGCTAACATAATTTTACCTGGGCTTTAAATGAGATGCAACTTAGCTGGAATCTGGTTTAAACATAGCATTAGATGTTGAATGCTATGCTCCTCATGATGAGAAGTTTGAGGTATTCTTACTAAGTGATCAATACTTGGGTGTTTTCAAGGCAGTAGCAAATTTTTTATGGGTAACCTTAACTTATAGAAGCCCTTTGATGCCTTCAAGGAATCCCAAAGGTGATTTTTCCAAAAGACAATTGGACTTGCTTGGTTTTTCTTCTTTGAAAACATTCTACTTCTCATCCGAGATGCTTCTTCAGCTCTGAAGAGGATTCTTGGGTGAGAAGCAAAATGTTTTCAACGGAAGAACCAAGAAAGTTCAGTTGCCTTTTGGATAAAGCACCTTTGGGACAACCATGATCTGCATGATTGAGAATCTCCACAGACACTTCAAGGAAACATTAATTTCATTGGATTTCTTCCTTTTATCTATGTACGGTATATATTGTTTCGTACATATGTATTAATGTGGATATTTTTTAAATAAATTCTGTAATGGTTTTGACAATAAGTCAACAAATAAATAAATGAATATTTTCAGGGCAAGCAGGGTAGGGAAACTACTGGGGGTTGAATTCAGGTCTCTTTGGGATTGCACCCTATTCTCGTCTGCCTCTCTCTTGTGGCATTGAATGTTCTCCTGTGTTTTCCAGGACCTAAGGGCGATCCTGGAGAGAAAGGTGAAAAAGGAGATCCTGGCGAAATTGGTTCACCTGGAAAAGAAGGGGGACGAGGTGAAAAGGGCTCCAGAGGGCACAAAGGGGACAAAGGAGAAGCAACCAATGAACTGGTTTCGGAAGGTAAGGTGAAATGATGGTCTACAGAAAACACATGTGGTAGCAGAGATGATCTGAAGAGCGCCTTAATGGTGATGGAGAGGCTCACCTTGTTGTTATTGATGGGTTCTGATGCATTCTGGATGGAGGGAGAGGAGACGAGTAAAGCAACAAGCAACGCTTCTAAAATTACTAGTGACCTTGAGCTTCCTCTCAGAAACAGTCATTCTTTCTCACCATTTTTTCATTGGTGTTTCTAGGTGAGAAAGGTGATCCTGGTCCCCCGGGACTTCAGGGACCACCAGGACCTCAGGGGCCACCAGGACCTCAGGGGCCACCAGGACCTTCAGGGAAGCGTAAAGCCAAGTCCCAGGAGGAGAAGATCTACAACACCGAATGCACAGGTGAGTGTTTCTGGATGCTAACCAAGGGCCATCTTCTGCTTTTTCTCTCTTCCATTTTGTTTCTGATTCAAATTTGAGATAACCTGTTGTTCATTTGATCTAGACCAGAACTCTCCAAACTTGGCAACTTTAAGACTTGTGGACTTCAACTCCCGGGAGTCTTAAAGTTGCCAAGTTTGGGGACCTCTGATCTAGACTATTGTCTTCAGGTCAAGACAAATGAACCTCTTGAGCTATTTCTCCTTTCAAGCTTTGATGAAGTTCTTCTGCTCTTTTTATGTCTGGATCATTCCTTAGGTGGCTCCAGGGAAGTATCTCCGTCCTCCTCCCCACCCCACAAAAAAATCCCCCTGAGTTTAGTTCTGCTATTTTTGGTGGCTCTCACCTTTTTTGTCTTTTTCTTTTCTGAAGGTGGGCCCTGTTTACTTTCTACCCTGTGAAGTGGGTACATGGCCCTCTTCCAATGCTTGGAACAGACCGTGCCATTTCAAGGATGCTGGGGGGGGGGGGAATGTTGCTTTCACCCTCTCCTCTATGTACTATTTTGGGGGCTGGCTGATTAGCTCACCATGGAACTGCCATCCCTACTGGTTCCATCTCCTGCTGTGTCTAGCTTCTGTCTTATCTTATGTGACAGAGGAGAAGATAATTGGGAGTGGATAAGGACTTGAGCTATCATTTGCAAGGTAAGCCTTGATTTGTGAGGGCTCAAATGAACCCAGAGAGATGCTTAAATCCATCTCTAAGCTCAGAAACGCAGCAACAGAGCACAGAGTTTTGTATTCAGGCTTGATCCTAGCTAGTTCAAGGACAAGCTGGATAAAACCTGGCATGGAACTCTGGAGAATCTGATTTGATGGAACTGCTGTGAAGATGGGGCTACTGAGAGTTGAAACTGAATGATCTACTTTGGTTCAAAGCAGCTCTTCTCTAGTTCTTCCCGTTGCCTCTTTTGCTTGAAGTTACCAACTTCTGAAGACCAGAAATAGGATGTGAGAGAATTTGTAGATTGTACAAACTAACTTTTCTCCTACTTTGAAGGGATCTGAACTAGGTTAGAGCACCAGCACTAGAGGTCTATTTGGTTTGAACCTCCAGCCTCACTTGTGAGATCGAAAGAATCTTATGTGTAAACTCAAAATTGGATAAAGCAACATCTCCTCCCCCCCCATTTTTTTAGGCTGAAGAACAGTTTTGATGGGGAACCAGGGAGGTTTAGATGATAATACAACCCTTAGAGCAACCTCACAAAACACCTAAGGGTGCTTCAAAGTCTGCTTTGTGAGAAGGGGACTACTTGACAATGTTCCTCCACAGATGCAGGGATTCCAGTTCTCAAGGAGAAGATAACTACAAGCTGTTCTGCTCTTTTACAAGGAGAGAATGCTGTGTACTGTGAAGTAGCTGAAGTAGGATTCAGGGAGCCTTGCTTGAAACAATACAGCTTCCTCACCCTGAACTCAAGGTGGCATGTGGGGCAGGAAAGCTTATCTAAGTATGAAGCTTGCTTCTGGTTTGAGATTTGTGGACTTAGTGATTCTTAAGAGTTGGAAGATATCCAAAGGAAACATGGACGGCCTTCAATTTTTTTAAATTGTTGTTAAAGGTTATGGCAAGTCACAAATCCTGTTCTTGTCTTCATCACAAATGCTAGTTTGGACCTTGACTTTTTCCACACAGAAAGGTTAAAACCTTGGTTTAAGGGGTGCTGGTCTGCTTTCCTTAGGAAAAGGAACTGTGGAAAGAGAATAGAATGGAATGGAATGGAATGGAATGGAATGGAATAGAATAGAATAGAATAGAATAGAATAGAATAGAATAGAATAGAATAGAATAGAATAGAATAGAATAGAATAGAATAGAATGGAACAACAGAATAAGAGAAGAGATTATGAGAAGAGAATGCAGAATAAGAATAGAATAACATCAGGATCATGTCACTATTATCCCAATCAGTCAATCAGAATAGAGTGGGAAGGAACCTTGTAGGTCATGTAGACCAACCTCCTGTACCATTTCTGATAGACGACAGTTCAGTGTCTTCTTGAAATCTTCAGCAATGAAGCTCCCACAACAACTGAAGAAATATCACTCTTCTCCAAACACACAGTTCTGCCACAAGCACAGAACTAGGGTTTCTAGGGTTGAGTAATCAGGAAGAAGTTCTCACTTAATATGGTGAAAGGGGTAAACAGGAGTCCTTAACCTTTGAATTGTGAGCTGAGACACTATTGGCTTTGTCTATTGTGTAACTTATAAGTCTTAACTTCCAGACAAGTAGCTTAAGGACCTTTGAACCCCTAAATAACCATCAAAATAGGTCTTGGCCTCACCAGATTGTGGTGTTGTCCAAGATGAGGTTGGAATCTGGAATTCATTCTCTACTCCCAATATGGATGTGATAAGGGAAGGTATAAAAGAACATTAGATAGACTATCATCAGTGATGAACATTGATTAAAAAAGGAAAAGAAATCTGAAGAGTTGAGGATAAGGAAAACATTTTAAATAAATATAATCATTTTAAAAAAAGTTTTATTGATTTTCTGTTGTTTAGATTTTGTTAGTGTTTAATAAACACCATGTTGTCTGGGTTGTTTTATTTGCTTAGCAGTACAGATTACATTCTTTTTCTCCACCCCTTTCTCCCAACCACTGGTAGAATAAGTTCCATGTTTGATAATATTCTGTATCTTCTTTCTGTTTAATCTTCAAAGTGAGTCTGTCCATTTCTGCATAATCTGGTATCTTCCTAATGATCTCTTCGTCTCCTGGAATTCTTTCACTTTTCCAATATTGCGCAAATGTAATCCTTGCTGCTGTTAATACATGCAATATTAAATATATATTTTGTTTATCGAGTTTTTCTGGTGTTATATCTAATAGAAAAAGTTCAGGTTTAAAATCTACATGTTTTCCTATCAACTTTCCTAACCACTTACGTATTTTTCCCCCATTTTTTTTTTTTGCTTTAACACAGGTCCACCACATATGGTAATATGTGCCTGTTTTTTGGTTACATTTCCAACATTTGCTAGACATATTTGTAAACATTTTAGCTAACCTAGCGGGTGGTAATAATCATTTTTTAGCACCATGAAACAATGCCTTTTTTTGAAGGGGGGGGCAAAGTTCAGCCACAATCTCTGCTTCTCTCTCTCCATGGTTTTAGGAGAGGCTTGTAGCATTCCAAACGATGATACTCTCGCCGGGAAAGCCAAAGACCCAGCCCATCTCTATCAACGCAGAAAACCCGGTAACGTAATTCATTCCAAATCCTTTTGAAAAATTATGGGGCTTTGCCCAGTTTCCATTTTTTTTTTTTGCTTCCGGTTCTGTGGGCGTGGCTTGGTGGGCATGGCAGGGGAAGGTTACTGCAAAATCACCATTCCCTCCCCACCCCACTAACCTGCTTTCCAGCTCCCTTCTCCTGTGCAGGGCAACCAAAGAAGACCCAGCTGATCAGCTGGGACTCAATGGGAGGCAGAGAATAGAAGGGAGGCGGGGCCAGTCAGAGGTGGGATTTGCCGGTTCTCCGAACTACTCACAATTCCCGCTAGTGGTTCTCCAGAACTGCTCAGAACCGGCTGAAAACCACCTCTGGATTTGCCACCTGCAGTCTATTGCTCTGATTTCTCCTCTCCTTTTTAGAAAACATGATTGAGTCTATTGGGAGCCCTGAAGAGATTGTCAAGCTGAAGCAAAGTTACGGAGCGTGGATGGTAGATCTCGGAAACCGCACTGATGAAAAGATTTGGATAGCTGAGCATTTTACGGGTAAAACCTGGAGTAAACCTGCTTGGTCTTGTAAAACAGGACATTCAGTTATGCTTTCAGAATAGTGTTAGCGTTTAGGCTTATATGCCAACCCTATAGCATTTTACAGCACTCTCTGGACAGTTAAGAGTAGGATGCAATATGAAAATAATGTAGAAGCGTTATTTGCACATTGTCCCTAACAATCTGGGTCCTTGTTTTATGGACCTTGGAAGGATGGAAGGCTGAGTCAGCTTTGAGCCCTGTCAAGATTGAACTGCTGAGTGTGGGCAGAGTTTGCCTACAATACTTCACTTTAATCACTGCAACACCAGGAGGTTTTGGCTGTTTAGAAGTTATGTTAATATGCTGTCCTTTTTCTTTTTCCTTTTTTTTAAAAACCCAGGGATTCAAATACCATGTGTCAGGATTCCAACAATCGCCCTAATTAATTAATTAATTGACAATGTACCTTCTTTTAAAAAAGGAAGAGAAATTTTTAACGGGTGTGAAAACGGGACAATGCAGACCGTGCCCAGATTCACTGATGCTGCTGTCCTTAGAAAGTTAAAACAAACCCTACATTTTTTGGATGGTGATCTAAGCCCTGGATCTGATGCTCAGTTTCGCTCTTTGTATTCATTCACTGGGCTCATGCATCACTTGAGCCATAATTTTTTTTTTTTGCCTTAAAACACTGAGTGAGCCTATCCATGGGCGCTTATGAACCGTGATTTATGATTCAGCATGTTGAATGAAGTCAACTAATCAGGATTTATACAAGAAACCCTGGTTAAACATAACGGATAAACCTCACCATTGGGATTTATCCAACTATGATTTATGGCTTAGCATTTATGATTGTATAGTGCCAGAATTGTGTAACTCCAGTGTGGCATAAATGCTGTCATCTGTGACTTATTGGACAAATCATAGCTTTGTAAAATATATGAAGCTAGACAGTGTGAAAATGTACATTAGCTGCTTAGGTGAGCTATGTTTGCAAGGTTTATAATCCTGCCTTTCCCCCAAGAGCTCAGGATAACTTATATATATAGAGAGATCTCCTTTCCTTTGAGTCATAGTAACAATTAATCTGCTTTGTAGGTAGTGCTGTGAGAGATTGATTTGGCCATAAGTCATTCATGAGTTTCTGTGGTTGTCAACCTTGCGACGTGGCCGACTTTGGAAGCATTCTCAGATGCCTAACTATACTTTATGAGACTGTTCCCAGGGGTGGGTTTCAAAATTTTTAGCAATGGGTTCTCTGCCTGGTTGCTGGGTGGGCGTGGCCTAGTTGGCCTCCTGCACTGGGGGGGGGGGCGTATTTGCCCTTCCTGGGCTCCGGAGGCTTTCCTTGAGCCTCCGGGAGGGCGAAAACAGCCTCCCCGGGGGCCGGAGGCTCTTTAGAAGCTGGAAACAGGCCCATTTCCGGCCTTTTTGAACTTCTGGGAGGCTCTATTTTTGCCCTCCGTGAGCCTCTGTGCGTACCCTGCACTTACCTGTATCCAAAATGGGCCATGTGGGGACTCCTGGGAAGGGAGGGGCAGGGTGGGCAGGACCAGCCAGAAGTGGGATTTGGGGGGTTCTCTGAACTGCACAGATTCCTAGCTAGGGGATCTCCCAAACCCCTGTGAACCCCCAGCAGCCACCCTGTTGTTCTCCGCAATTGTCTCCCAAGGCCAATCCCACATACCATTGGATCAGCTGAGGGAGAACTTGAAGTTGAAGCCTTTCTTGGTCTAGAGGAGACCAACATCTTATCTGTTACACTGTATTGAGTTAGAAAAGCCTAGGAATGTCAACTTTTGCACTTTGGGTCAACAGGACACATAATCAAGGAGTACCAGGACCTCAACGCATTGTGGGACGGCAACTACACCACCATTGAACTGCCCTGGTCATATTATGGATGCGGCCATGCCATCTACAACAATGCTCTGTACTACCAACGGGTGGGACGCAACATTATTGTGAAGTAAGTAGCAATGGTAGCTTGACCTTCGCGGATAAGGCAAGAAAGGAATCAGGAGAGAAAACCAAAGAATTGTTTAAGCATTGGAAAATGTTCAGCTGGTGAGTCAGAGAGGTCATCTGGTAGGGGATGTTCATATACCATCCCATTCAGGGTTACCCTAGCAATGAGATTACTGCAGGATAAACTATCTTAACTTACTGCACCTCTGTAGTGTTTGCCAATTGCACAGGGGCAGATAGGAAAGCACTCCAGAGGGTGAATGTCATTGCCCAGAGGATCACTGGTTGCCCTCTCCCCTCTTTGGAAGAACTTTATTGCTCCCGCTGCCTTAAGAAAGTTCAAAACATTCTCAAAGATCCATCTCATCCTGGAATCCCTTTTTTGGGAGCTATTACTACCTGGCAGATGGTACAGGACAATAAAAACAAGGACAAATAGGCTGAAAAACAGCTTCTATCCCAGGGCAGTAGCTCTGTTGAACTCTACTGTATAGTGTAATATTAATGAAAGGTCAGGGGTTTTCAATTCAATGTATAGAATGTGAAGGATGTGTGTTTGTGTTTGTTTTCATGGTCATGATGTGCACTGATTTCGTTGCACGAGGTGCAGTGACAATAAAGTAAAGTAAACTAAACCAACATCACCCCCCCAGTATTTCCAGGTAAAACAAAACCACGAGGAAGTGTTGCTCATCAGTGTGGACAGTACTGAGATGGAGTGTTGGTCAGAATCAGTGTGAGGCAGCTTTTCCTGTTCTTGTTCTCTTGGATTGTGTGGCCTTCAAGAGGTCATTTCTAGGTTTGTAATTCTGGGTCCCTTTGCCAACTGAAAAGCCATGTGTTTGTGTAGTATTATTGCTTCCTGCTCTGCAGAAATTGACATTGTGTTAGAATCTGGAAATCTTCTGGGGCTAGATGGACAAATGATTGAAAGAGATTTCTTCCCCCGAATTCTGTAGAATTGATCTACAGAACCTATGGATCTCCTTCCAGAAGTTGTGTCTCTGTTCCTAGGGGCCAGAACCAGTTGGCTTGTGCCCAGAACTCATCAGCAACTGCCACATATTCACCTGTCTGTCCATTAAATTGTACATTTGCTTAGGCAGAACAACATCCTTTGTTCCTCTTATCCCAGAGCTATCAAAGACCCATCTCTTTTTTTTTTAAAGCATTGGCTTGACATTATACAGTTGATTCAAAGCTCCATGTAACAAGCAGGACTTTCCATCTGGTTGGAAATGTGTGGGAGCTGAGATAGCTCAAGAGCTCTGGTCTAGTGCTGCTGGCTCACAAGGTCTCAGGTGCAAAGCAGGAGTAGTTTCCCCACTTCCTTGCCTTTGATGTGTGAGCCAAAAACAACATTGCCCAGTTTGAAAGCAGGTGTGGGTTGCTTCTCACTCCCTCTATCCTCTCGGAAAGGGGGCCACAGCATAAAAACTAAGGAGGGCCTTGAGAGCTTAATGTAGAGCTTAATCTGTTAAAAGGCAGGCTTGATCATTCAGCAAAATCTTTTAGTTATCCCTGGCTCCTTCAAAGGGGGCTTCCAATTGCTTCCACGGAAGAAGTGGCAGACAGGAATTTTTGGCTAAAAATTGAAGCAGGAAGTTTTTGCTTGTTGCTTGGATGCACTGAAAGACTGGGGTCATCTCAAAACTTGCAACATTTCTCCCAGAAGACACAGAAGAGAAGATGGGTGAAGGTTTGGATAGGAATCTGACTTTATTTCAGATGTTTAGCTGTGCTCCAAGTGGTGGTTTTTTGTTTTAATGAGCATAAAATTTTCCTTGCTGTTTCTCACCTCGCCTCCCTTCCATGAAAGGACCCTTCTACCTGATTGTCAGAATGTTTCTGAGCTGTTTTTCCAGTTGGGAGCCAAGAATAGCTACTTCAGCTGGTGGGAGTTGATTGTGCAAATCTTCCCGTCACTCTGACATCCACCTGGCTGCCCAGAGAGCCCAGTCTTGAAAAAGCTCCCAAGGAGGAATTTCCTCATTATGTTTTTCCTTGGGATTTATTAGAAGCGTGATAAGCAAAGGGAGAGGATTAATGCCGTGATGAACAGGATATTCATCCAGACACCTGGATTGCATTGACAAAAGATAAATGCATGAGACTTTTCCTCCCACTTCCCTTTTCTTTGAATGGAAATTTCAAAAGCAAAGATTTTCAAGAAGGAAAAAGGAGGATTTCTTTAGTATTTGCTCTTCCCTTCCTTTCCCATCTTCCTGAACAGTGTACAATCTGTTTCCCAACAATGGAGGCTTCCAGATATGTGGACTTCCCTTCCAAGGATCTTCATCAATGTACATGCTGGTTTGGGAATTCTGGAAGTCAGATAACAGATAACAGATAATCAGAGTTGGAAGGGAACTTGTAGGTCAGCTAGTCCAACCGGGAGACCCTACACCATTTCTGACAAATGGGAGTCCAATCTCTTCTTGAAAGTCTCAAGTAATGGTGCTCCCTCAACTTCCAAGGGCAACTTCTGTTCCATGGGTTGATTGTTCTCACCGTCAAAAAGTTTCTCCTTATTTCCAGGTTGAATTTCTCTTTGTTCAATTTCCATCCATTATTCCTTGTCTGGACTTCTGGGGCTTTAGAAAATAGCTTGATCCTTTCGTCTCTGTGGCAGTCCCTCAAATATTGGAACACTGCTATCGTATCTCCCCTGGTCCTTCTCTTCCCTAGACCAGCCATGCCCAGTTCCTGTAACCATTCTTCATATATTTTAGCCTCCAGTCCCCTAATCATCCTGGTTGCTCTTCTCTGCACTTTCTTTAGAGTCTCAATATCTTTTTTATAGTGTGGTGACCAATACTGGATGCAGTATTCTAGGTGTGGCCTTACACCTACAGTCCATACATATCTGGAAAGTGCCAAGTTGAGAAACTCTATTTCATCAGACAATCTGTAAGACCTTTCTAATTCTATGAAAAACAAAACCAATATATTCAGATTCCTTATTGCCCTTCACTTAAAACTAAAGAAATCAGAAAGGAATTTATGTGAGGTGCCTTTGTTATGTTTTTCATAAGTTTTGAAAACCAGGGCGCTGTCTTGTTCTCTTGGATCAAGGATCTTCAAACTTGGCAAGTTTAAGACTTGTGGACTTCCAACTCCCAGAATTCCTGAGCTAACGACTGGAGGAGGAATTCTGGGAGTTGAAGTCTACAAGTCTTAAAGCTGTCAAGTTTGAAGACCCCTGTCTTGGATGATCATTCTCAGCTCTTTTCCGCCATCTTCCTTGCAGGTACCACTTTGAGACGGGCATATCCAAAGCACTGTTCATTGAGAACTCTTGGTACTATGAGCGCATGTATCTCTTCAGCACTTCCAAGTCGTATTTCAGCATTGCAGTGGATGAAAATGGTCTCTGGGTGATGTACCTTTCCTGGCCTGATGCGCACATCATGGTGGCAGAAGTCGATGAGGAGACATTTTCTGTATTGCGGCACATCACCACCACCTACCCGCAGTCCAAGGCTGGCAATGCCTTTGTGGCCAGTGGGGTGCTGTATATCACCGATAAGAACCACGTGCATGTGGCCTTCGCTTTTGACCTCTTGCGCGAGAAGCAGCTGGAGGCCCGGTTTGAACTGAAACTATCCCTTTCTTTGGAAGGGTTCGAACAGAAAGTGTCTCCTGGTTCAAATGCGACCTTGGCACCGGTGTTAGCTATGCTCTCCTACAACTGGTTGAATAAGCATCTACATACCTGGGAACACGGGTTTCTGATACAGTACCCTGTCCACTTTCTCGTCTAGTGTTGGACAGCCTTTGAGTCACCCACACCTCTACAGAGGGCTTTTTTTTTGAGAACCTCTTCAAATTTCCATCTCCTGTTCAAAAAATGTCAAAACAAGGAGTGTATCGGGATACAGATTACAATGCCTGGCGTGTCCATTAGTTAGATCTGAGGACCATGCTTTCAAAGTTGAAGGCAGCTCTTAGCTCCCTGGAGTGCTGATGGCCATCTCTGGTTGTCGGTTGGTTACAGAGATGAATCTGCACCCACCTGCTCATGTTAAGGCAGTTGTAATAAGAATTCCCTATTAATGTACCCTGCAATCCTATTGTTGCCTGATATGAAAATAATATAAGACATGTTGTCCCGTATTTGTGTCATTCCTTTGCCTTCCTCTGTTTTTGTGTTTGTGTTTGCTGCAAAGACCACATGCACGTACACACCAAAGTGCAAAGCCAACCTTATGATGGGAGAGAAGCAATAATCTTAAAGTGTTAGTGGAGTGCTCTGCATAAAGATGCTTTTCTCGCCCAGGGTATAAAAACATGTCGGGCAAAGCAAATTTTGCCATCACATACTTGTACTCACATGGGATAAACACACAAGTGGTGGCTTTTATGGATCGATTAAAAGGTAAAGGTTCCCCTCACACATTCGTGCTAGTCGTTTCTGGCTCTAGGGGGCAGTGCTCATATCCGTTACAAAGCTGAAGAGCCAACGCTGTCCAAAGACGTCTCTGTGGTCATGTGGCCAGCATGACTACATACCGAAGGCGCACGGAATGCTGTTACCTTCCCACCAAAGTGATCCCTATTTTTCTACTTGCATTTTTTTACATGCTACATAGTGCTAGGGATTCGAACTGCTGACCTTTCTGATTGACAAACTCAGCGTCTTAGCTGAGCCACCGTGTCCCTATATTGATTGATTAGGAATCTCTATAAAATAAGCTGCTTAATTGTGGGTGATTTTGGCCAAATCCATCCCTATTTTCTCTAAAAATACTTGTCTATGACTTTAAAAAAAAAAAAAATCTGTTGGAGCTTCCTTCACCTCATCCATTATCTAGACCAGTTCTTCCCAAATGGATTCCTTCCTCATAGGTTGGAACTACAAGTCCCAGAATACTCTAGAAACCATGTAGATGTTACCATACTGGGATAAATCTTCTTTAGATTAGCTGAAAGCGTTCTCCTTGCAAGTTTGCATATGTCTTTCGTCTAGCACCTAACTATATTTCTGTGCTTTTAAAAAAAACACACCCAAATGCCTGAAATTCTAGAAGAAGGATTTTCAAATTAACACGGTATCAGTTAAAAGCTTATTAAAAAGCAGAAGTTTAAGGTAGGAATGCTATCCTAGTAAGATGAAAGTCTTGTCCCACAGATTAAAAAAAAAAAAAGGGTGCAAGAGCATTTAACTTTTTTCGCCCCTTCCAGGCAGGAAGGAAACCAGTCAAAACCAGTCTTAGTATCAACATCTTCCAAAGCCCCCTAGCAAAATGCCAACTCTACATCCCTGAGGCTGAGTCCTGTGAAATAAAAGGAATTTATTTAATTTCCAAAGATAAAACTAACAAATGATAGTTGCTTTCTTCTCATATACATACTTCACAGCTTGCAGTTTAAAATTGCTTTTAGGCAAAGGTGCGATTTATCCCACTGACTTCTGTTTCGCTTGTACAGTACAGCACATACACAAACACTCACAAGAGGGAAAAAAATAATAATACAATTCATCAACATTGAAGTACACAGACATTGGCTGTTTCTCTTAGTAAGAATGTGTTGGCTTGTGTAGAACAGAGAAAATACGTCTAGATATGACAAGAGCTAGTATATTACAAGCAAACAAGAGTGACCTCTGCATAGTTTATACAATTACGCTGCGGAAGTTGGTTTAAATTTGTCAACTCTTTCCTAGCTGGCCATGTGGAAGGCTGATATCAGTTTCTCTCAAATGAGCAGTGGATGGGTTTGCTACTGCATTTTCCCATAGTATTATTTAATTAAGTGTTGTGTGTGTATGTGTATATGTGTGCTTACTGACCCAAATAAAACTCAAGTGATGATGAGATGCTAGCTATAGTTTCTTGAAAACTTTTGGTGTCCACAATACATTCCTGATCAAAATGACAAGGCTGAAAATAAATAGAGGGAAGAGGAGGAACACTAAAAGTAGAATGTGGTATGAGATGAAGGTCTTCAGAAGACACAGAAGTCCTTTGCTCTCTGTCATCTCTTCTGTCACTTTTCCCTCTTGATTCTTCCAGGGTACTGAGAAATGAGGACACCCACAGCAAACGAGGGGCTAAATATTGCACAAAGATACGCTGGGAACATGGAAATATCAGGATTTGATTTTGGATGGCAATATTATGGTTCAAAAATGTTGACCATCCATAGCGATCAACATGAACGTGCAATTTTAGAAAAAAAAAGAAACTGATTCTATAGTAACTGCGTAATGTAGCGTATCTCGGTTATTATGTGCATTGATGCTAACTGGAAAAGGATCCCAACATTAAATTAAATTAAATTAAAAAATCAACAACCCTCAACATTAAATTAAAAACAATAACCCTGCTGAGCCACCAAATCATTCCTCATTGCACATTAGCCCACAAATAGTGCATTCGTCACATTGTCATTCGTTATAGGACCCCAAGAAATGATTACGAATATATATATAAAAAATAACACCATAAAAATTACACTCCCTCAGAAATCCTTATCTCCCCTTTCATAACCAGAAGGGAAACAAGATACTATTCAAGTGAGGGAGGACATGACAGTTGAAAGAAGAACACGGAAAAGGCCCACTATGTATCCCCCGGAAAAATCTAACTCTGAAATAGGGCATGCTTTCCCCAACAAACCACGATTGGTGCCCCTCCTAGAGTGCCACTGCAGCGCTTGGAACGGTATGAACGTGCGTGTGTAAACCTTGCTCTCCCTGCTACTTCAATACTGGTGTTAAATGTTGCACTAATTTCTCGGGAAGCCAAGTATAGAAAAGCATTCCTTGTAACTCTTGAGGGAAGGCCAGGCCTTCTTCTTTCGATGGGGCGGCTGCCGAGGCTACATAATGTCACAGAGGTCTGAGGGGATATTGAAAGCGTTGGGCAAAACCCTCATTTTCAGAGTGCCGTCTGCACCGCAGGAGAAAATGCGATTGCCCGGGGCCATTTCAATCTGCATGACTCCTGTACTCAGGTTGCGGAAAATGGATTGCTTAGCGTGTTCGTGTTTGAAGGAATGGATCAAACTGTAGCCGGTCAGTCTCCAGACCTAGGGTAAAAAATGTTTTTGTTCAAAAGTAGACAGGCAGGAAAACCAGACAGTCAATATCCGGGAACTGACTTGTTTAACCATTGTGGAGTCCTTGGTGTCCTCAGAGAGGATCAAGGACTCTGAGCTTGCTTGATCTTGGACACCAAGAACTCCACTGTTCAACCCTGAGCTAAAAATATTCTCTTCTGTTGCTTAACTGTTGTCTGATGGGCTGCGGTGGCGCAGTGGTTAGAATGCAGCATTGCAGGCTAATTCTGCTGACTGCCGGCAGTTCAATCCTCACTGGCTCAAGGTTGTCTCAGCCTTCCACCTTTCCAAGGTTGGTAAAATGAGGACCCAGATTGTTGGGGCCAATGTGCTCTGTAAATTGCTTAGAGAGGGCTGTAAAGCACTATGCGATAGTATATAAGGCTAAGTGCTATTGTTATTGGTTCAGACCTTCCTTATAATTAGGAATCAAACTATCAAACTATCCACTATCAGAATAACAGAATTGGAAGGGACCTTGGAGGTCTTCTAGTCCAACTCTCTGCTAAAGCAGGAGACACTGAATCAATATGGACAAATAGCTGTCCAATCTCTTAAAAGCCCGCTGTGATGGAGCGCTCACAACTTCTGGAAGTCAATAATTCCATGAGTTAACTGTTCTTGTCTTGCTTTCAGGTGCTTTGGAAAATAGGCTGACGCTGTTCTTTGTGGTGGCCCCTTAGATATTGGAACACGGGTATTATGTCACCCCTAGTCCTTCTTTTCATTAAACTACTCTTAATGTTAAGACCTTCTTCTCTGTGCCATCCCTTCAGGGACATGGAAGGACCATCTTGGTCTTCTCAAAGCTCAACTTCACTCATTCCCTCCATCTCCCTTCCTAAGACTTGGCTTCCAGCCCTCAATCCCTCTTGTTGTCGTTCCTGGATTGGAAAAGTGGACTAAACTCACCTTTACATTCCCTTCTGCAGAACCTGTGCAGAAACATTCTTCTGAGGAGTCCAAGGCAAGGGCCTTGATTGCAGAATCATGTGCCTGAAATGTGTGAAGGGCTTGCCTTTGCCGGATGTCAAAGATGGAGATATGGCCTTTCCTGCCTCCGGAAATCAGCAGCTGATGTTTCGGTGCATACTGAAGCACTGTGGCGCCTTGTTCATGACATGTGAAGGCTAAGAGGGAAGACAATCATCCAGATGGTTCTTAGAAATGGTCATAAGCCTCAACATATCCCTCAGCTGAGTAATGTAAGAACAAGGGAAGTCAGGGAGATAGCAAGTAGGGAGAACTTGTATATCTGTATCAGCTTTTCCCATCCTGGTATCCTTCAGATATATTGGAAAAACAATCTGCAGAATTGCCCCAAGGGTGCTTCTACAAAAGGCAACAGGTCTTTCTTGTTTTTGCTTGAAGACCTTTTTTGCTTCTTCAGAACTGAAGAAGCTTCTTGGATAAGAAGCGAAATGTCTTCAAGCAAAAAGAAGGGAGTCCAGTTGCCTTTTGAAGAAGCACCTTTGGAACAACCATGACCTGGATGACTGAGAATCTCCATCGACAATCTGCAGAACTCCCTAACTAGCATCTTGGTTCATATAGTTCAGTGGGGGCTAATCTTCTTGGGCTCCTGTGCCAAAAATTGTGTGTGTGCTTACCCCAGAAAGCAATACGCGCACAATTCTCCCCCGCCACTCCCTTACCTGCACTGAGTCTCCCAGCTGATTTTCAGCCCATTTTTGGCTTCCTAGAGACTTGAGGAAAGCTTCTGCAGGCTTTGCAAACCGAAAAAGGGGCCTGTTTCATCACTTCCGGTATTTCCGGAAATACAGGAAGTGACAAAACGGGCCTATTTTTCGGCCTGCAAAGGCTTTCCTCAAGCTTCTGGGAGGCCGAAAAAGGCCTCAAACAGGCCAAAAATCAGCTGGGAGGCGTGCGCATGAGCAGTGAGGTGAGTTTGCCTGCGGCTCGTGTGCCAGCACAAATGGCTCTGTGTGCCACGCCTGCCATAGGTTCGGCATCATGGATATAGTCTGTGGGCAATTGTCCTAACATATCTGGTGGGCAGCATGTTGACACAATTTGATTGTGGGTTGACTGTGGGAATATAGATTTCAGCACTAAACAGTGCTGAAATCTATATTCCTATTTTTCAAAAGATGTCTCCCAACAATCTATTTTTCTAAAGTCTACTTTGAAATGCATTTGGAGTGTACATCAGAGGCAATATTCATAGGAGATGACTTGTCAAACCATTGTGTATGGATTAAACCCTAGTCATCTAGGTTCACACAATGTGCCAAACCATGATTCACCAACTAGAGTGGCAGGACTGACATAACACACATACAAGCAAGCCCACCTTATGGCTTAGGACAGGAGTCTTCAAACTTGGCAACTTTAAGATGTGTGGACTTCAACTCCCAGAATTCCCCAGCCAGCATGGTTTGGCTGAGGAATTCTAGGAGTTGAAATCCACAAGTTGTAAAGTTGCCATGTTTGTAGACTCCGGCTTAGAATGTTTTCTGAACTGGTTACATTCAGAAAGCTATTCTATTTGCTAGGAAGTAGAAAAAAAATAGATAACCAACATTTTGAGGATGAGGAGTGCTTTCAGATGATTGAAATTACACAATTATTTAATCGATTGCTGTCTTCTAATGTTAGCTATGCCCAAATGCAAATTCCAGGCCAATCAAAGAGCAAGAAAAATGAACAATAAAACAATGGATTGAATGCATTCTGATACTCTGCATTTCTGTCTCAGGATAAGCCTGCAAATTCAGGATTTGTTTTCTTTTTAAAAGAATCGTTCAATCTGCAATTGAAAACCTGGAGCCCCGTTTCTTGCTTCTTCCACCAAATTCCTTTGCATCTTCAGAAGAAGAAAAAAAAAAACCCATCAACCACTTCTGTCAGGGACAGCTGGTTGCTCTCTTAACTTTTCATGTTCTCTGGCCATGCACAGATTATGGGTCCTAGAAGCTATCTCCTCCTCCTCCACATTTACGCATGGCTTGGGCTCTTATCGTGCTGATTAGCTGGTGTTTTGTCTGCTTCAGAGACAGGCAAATTCTGCCGACTTTCTTTCGAGATCTTTCACAGCGGAGGCTGTGGGGCAGGAAGCAGTGGCTCACTCAAGGAGAGGAAAGGAGAAGGGAGAGGTTGGTGAGTGCCAGGTTTTACAATGGAACTTTTCAAACTGATCCTGTTGATTCGGGAGGGTTTATAGGCCACCAAACTTCTGAAGGAAGACTTTAGTTCTGCCTGTGAGAAACACACAGGGTGGTTAAGGGTGCAGGCTAGAAAGTGGGTGACTGGGAGTTCTAGTCCTGCCTTAGCCCTGAAAGACAGCTAAGTGACTTTGAGTCAATCACCAGGGGACTGGGGAATTCTAATCCCACCTTAGCCATGAAAGCCACCTTTGGGCCAATCACCAGGAGACTGGGAGTTCTAGTCCTGTCTTAGCAATGAAAGTTAGCTGAGTGACTTTGTGCCAATCCCTAGGTGACTAGGAGTTCTAGTTCCACCTTTGCCATGAAAGCCAGCTGAGGGACTTTGGGCCAATCACAAGGTGACTAGGAGTTCTAGTTCCGTCTTAGCCATGAAAGCCAGCTGAGGGACTTTGAGCCAATCACAAGGTGACTAGGAGTTCTAATTCCACCTTAGCCATGAAAGCCAGCTGAGTGACTTTGGGCCAACCATCAGGTGACTAGGGGTTCTAGTTCCACCTTTGCCATGAAAGCCAGCTGAGGGACTTTGGGCCAACCATCAGGTGACTAGGATTTCTAGTTCCACCTTTGCCATGAAAGAGTGACTTTGGGCCAGTCATTCTCTCTCAGCCCAACTCACCTCACAGGGTTGCTGCTGTGGGGAAAACAGAGGAAGGATTATTATGCATGTTCACCCCTTAAGTTATTTATAGAAACAATAAGGCTGGGACACATGGATGAAATAAACAAAATAAAGCTAAATAAAATAGGATTCCCCTCGAATCATTTTACTTACATCAAGATGTTTGGCAAGAAACCTACCATGTATGAGGTTGTTAGAGGATGACACCAAGGTGTCCCACAAGCACACATTTCTATAAAAGAAAACACACCCATGTAAGATCGTTAGTACTCAACAGTCACCAAGCCAGGAGTAGGTGGTTACCGGTTCACACCAGTTTGGGTTAACCAGATGTTAATTTTATATCTGGTTCACCGAACTGGTAGTCGCAACAACTGGCTAGCCCTGCCCAGCTCCTCCCCTCTCCTCCCTGGAGTCTCCACATAGCCTATTTTGGATCCCAGGTAAGTGCAGGGCTCAGGGAGGGTGAAAAACGGGCCACCTGGAGGCTCCAGAAGGCTGAAAAATGGCCCTGTTTCTGGCCTCCAGAGGGCCTCAGGACACCAGGGATGTCATTTTTGCCCTCCTGGAGGCTTGACGAAAGCCTCCAGAGTCCAGGGAGGGCGAAAACGCCTCCCCCCCGGCAGCCCTGTGGTGCAGGAGGCCAACTAGGCCAGGCCCACGATGGCCACATCTACCCAGTAGAGAACCAGTTGCTAAATTTTCTTGAAGTTCACCCCTGCATCAAACCCACATTGGGTGACTGTCCCCGCCCGACTTGTTTTTCTGAACATACCGGTTGTCGTTGGACTGTCCAGATGTGGCCACTAGACTCGAAGAGGTAACAAAGGCGAAGTCACTTGTAGTTTTGCTGTGGCACTGCCAACTCTGTAAAAACAACAACAACACAAGAACAACACCCACAGACACGGTGCGTTCAATGGTAGGGTACAAACCACACATCCTCCAAAATACCTGAACAAAGCTGAATACTATATATATATATATATATATATATAAATATAATATTATATGGATCTTTGGTTATTCGGGTTTTCTCCCGCGTAAGATTGGAATTATCTAGGCAACGTTTCGATGAAGTCTCATTCATCATCTTCAGGCTTGGTCTTCAGCTCTGTGCTTCTCAGAGTGATGTGAGCTCGCAGCTGCTTCTTCCTTTTAACTGCTCCTGGGGGTGTGACTTGATTGGCTGGGGGCTTGGCTGTGTTCTGATTGGATGGGGGGGTGTTCTCATTGGTTGGGGGTTTGGCTGTGTTCTGATTGGTTGGGGGGTTGGCTGTGTTCTGATTGGCTGGAGGCGTGTTCTGTTCAGGTGGGGGCTTGATTGTGCTCAGGTTAGTCTTAGTTGCTGGAGGGTTTGAGCTGGTGAGCTGTGATCTTGCTGTTTGGCTTCGAGTTCGTGGTCGTGCTGCATCTTCATGGTGGGGGTGCAGCACGACCACGAACTCGAAGCCAAACAGCAAGATCACAGCTCACCAGCTCAAACCCTCCAGCAACTAAGACTAACCTGAGCACAATCAAGCCCCCACCTGAACAGAACACGCCTCCAGCCAATCAGAACACAGCCAACCCCCCAACCAATCAGAACACAGCCAAACCCCCAACCAATGAGAACACCCCCCCATCCAATCAGAACACAGCCAAGCCCCCAGCCAATCAAGTCACACCCCCAGGAGCAGTTAAAAGGAAGAAGCAGCTGCGAGCTCACATCACTCTGAGAAGCACAGAGCTGAAGACCAAGCCTGAAGATGATGAATGAGACTTCATCGAAACGTTGCCTAGATAATTCCAATCTTACGCGGGAGAAAACCCGAATAACCAAAGATCCACATACAAATACCCGTGAGAACCTCAGAAAACAAATAATATTATATATATATATATGTGTGTGTGTTTGTATATATATATATATATATATATATATATATATATATATATATATATATATATATATATATATATATATATATATATATATGTTTTCTGAGGTTCTCGCGGGTATTTGTATGTGGATCTTTGGTTATTCGGGTTTTCTCCCGCGTAAGATTGGAAGTATCTAGGCAACGTTTCGATGAAGTCTCATTCATCATCTTCAGGCTTGGTCTTCTCACAGAGCTGAAGACCAAGCCTGAAGATGATGAATGAGACTTCATCGAAATGTTGCCTAGATACTTCCAATCTTACGCGGGAGAAAACCCGAATAACCAAAGATCCACGCATATATATATATATAGTATTCAGCTTTGTTCAGGTATTTTCCCACGTCATTATAGTTGTGCTTTTAAAGTTGTAGCAAGGTTTCGGCAGAATCTCATCTGCCATCATCAGGCTTCTGTATTGTGTTCGTCTGTGAGTCAGACTTCAGTCAGAACAACTGTAAAAGTCTGACTCACAGACAAACACAATACAGAAGCCTGATCATGCCAGATGAGATTCTGCTGAAACGTTGCTGAGAATATATATTCTCAGCTGTAAAGCCCAGGGAATGAAAAAAAGAGCTTAATTAACACTCTCATTCATAATTACAATCTTTTTCTCGCAATCGCTAAGGGGAGAGAAATCTAATTAAAATATGACACTTGGAAAGGACAAGATGTTTCCCTCGTCTCTGTGTACCATCTAAAATGGATTTCAAGGATTAGAAATCAATGCACATTATTAGCCATCTGGAAGTCTTGCAGCTTATAGGATCCATAAGTGGAGCGATGGAAGTCCAGAAAATAAACAAATAAATAAATTAAATAAGCAAGCAAGCAAGAAATGTTTTGGGGGGGAGGCAGAAAAACACAAAAAATAACTTTTTTCTGCCAATGTTGGGTGATTCGTTCCTTCCCTCCTCTGAATTTTTCCAAGGTTTTCCTTCTCTAGATCTTCTCAGCCCTATCAACAAGCTTTAACTTAAATATATATACCTTCCAGTAGAGTATTTCCCCCTTCTAGGCCAGATATTGCTCCCGAAATTGTCTTCTGATTTCCAAAAGTTCCACAAATGGACATTTTATCACAGTGATGGCTAACCTTTTCAGCACTGAGTGCCCAGGGGTGGGATACGACAGGGTTAACTACCAGTTAGTTTGGTCATTTACGAGGTTGGGTGATTTATGATGTGCTTCCCTGCACGCTGCCGGCCCACCACGCCTGTAAATCGTCATCAGCATGCCACGTGCAGAGAAGCAGCCTTTCAAAAAGCCCCTTTTCCCTGCTTTTTTAACTGCAGCTGTGCCTTGCATGGCAGCTGAAGTTGAAAAATCAGCAAATAAAGGTCAGGTAAGAGCCCGGGTGGGCAGGTGGGCAAAAACATCAGCAGACATAGAACCGGTTCTATGTCTGCTGCTCTTCAGAGCTGCCGGTTCTACAAAGGTGGACAGAACCGGTAGAAACTCACCCCTGTGAGTGCCCAAAGCACCTGCGTGCGCGCATCCCGAAAATGCAATGGGTGCACATCTCCATGCATGCGCCCTGTCCCTGCGCATGCACCCTCCCTCCACGCATGCATATTCTCCATGCATGCATGCAGGTCCCCTGTGCATGTCTTCCTGCACATGCCCCCAGCCACCACCACCCTCATACGCACAGCAGAGACCCAAAGATCAGCTGGCTGGCGGGAGGCATGCGTGCATGCATGGCGGAGGTGAGCTGGAATGACAGCTGGCATGCCCACAGAGAGGGCTCTGCATGCCACCACTGGCATGCGTGCCATAGGTTCGCCATCACGGCTTTATCGGATGAGAAAGAATGGAATGACTTGAGGTCTCCCAAGAAGACACTAGAGCAGGGGTCTCCAACCTTGGCCCCTGGAAGCCTGGCGGACTTCAACTCTCAGAATTCCACAGCCAGCTTTGCTGGCTGTGGAACTCTGGGAGTTGAAGTCCGCCAGGCTTCCAGGAGCCAAGGTTGGAGACCCCTGCACTAGAGCAATGTTTCTCAACCTGGACAACTTTGTGATGGGTGGACTTCAACTCCCAGAATTCCTCAGCAAGCAAGCTGGTGAGGGAATTCTGGGATTTGAAGACCACAGGTCTTGAAGTTGCCAACACCGCACCAGACAGGTGCAATGCTTATATACGTCTTTACTGTAAATATGCAAGCACATTTGACTTACAATTAGATTCTAACAGCTTGGAGAGCGAAGGGGGGCTTTATATAGTTCTTATAGAGGGGGGTGGGACTAGAAAATTCAGACTCATTTAATACAAATTGCCCAGCAACCTTACTTTCCTAATCTGGCTGGATGTCCACTTTATCAGATGGGTTAATAAAGTAAGATTACTGAGCAATTTGTATTAAAGGAACCTGATTTTCCAGCCCCTTCTCCTCTATTTTCTATGTGTCTCAATCGAAAGAGAGAAGCAGAATTTTTTTTTAAAAAAAGTGCAGATTTCTCCTGATTACTTACCAGATAGGGTTTGGGATTACTTGAAGTTTGGTTTACTTGCCAAATGCTTAAGAATCCTTCTCCGTCAGCCACCCCACACTGCAAGAGACAGATTTCATGCATTAGTGGCTCTGTAAGTATATGCTCCAAAAAGCCACTCATAAATGTTCACTTATCAAGAGTGATTTTACTTTTTTCTACCCCGCTAATTGAAAGTAGGACCTAATTCAATCTAGTGATCATGTCCAACATTTAGGGTTCCTGTCATCGAATATAAGGCCGAGTTCGTCCTCTTCTCAATTTTTGTCAGTTTTAAGACATGTGGTGGTGGAAGAGCTGCCCTGCTGGAAAATTCCCCCTTTCAGCTAAGAAAGAAAGAAATTTAACTACTGATGGAACACTGATGATGTAACCTAGTCAGATAATTAAATGTCTATAAGCAAACAACCCAGCTCCGAGAGCACCAAAGACCCCATAGTGCGCTTCACTGCTCTTTTACCTTCTCCTCTTCCTCCTCTCCCTTCTAACACTGATAGCAATAGCACTTAGACTTATATACTGCTTTATAGTGCTTTACAGCCTTCTCTATGCGGCTTACAGAGTCATTTGCCCCCAATAATGTGGGTTCTCATTCTACCCACCCGTGAAGTATGGAAGGCTGAGTTAACCGTGAGCCTGGTGGGATTTGAACTGCCAAACTGTAGGCAGCTGGCTCAGCGTTGCCAGATTCAAAATGTAAAATTATTGTACCCGAGACTCAAAATTATCGTTTTTTTGAGAAAATTATCGTACATATAGCAAACTCTATATCTCACAGGAAGTACCAACTGTAGGCATATATCCATGTGGAAAATGTCCGAACTGAAGGCATGAAGCCACAAGATACGATCCCGCAAAACTTACTTTACGATCAGCAATAAACTACCTCAATGGGCCTGACGCGCGCGACGACTAGCTGACTTGACTCGTACTCGTACTTGTACGTAGCTCGTGAACGAGCGTGTATCACGTATGCACAAACTACACGCGCGTACGCACACACACGTGATCTAGACTCATGAAGTTGCATGAACCCACGAAAAGTACAGTATGGTAAAATACTAGCTCTTAAGGTAAAATACTAGTTCTTAAATTGCCAAACTGTAAAATTATCGTACATTTGACCTTTTTGGGAATTATTGATCGTACATCGTACAGAGGGCCAAATTATCGTACAAATACAATAATTATCGTACGTCTGGCAACACTGAGCTGGCTGCAGTGGAAGTAGCTTGCAGTACTGCACTCTAACCACTGCGCCACAGAGGCTCCTGATGATGTTACAGAGTTGGGTAATGAAACATCAGTTTGAAGGGTCTTGTGGTCACACAAAACCCTTCAAACAGACTTTACAATGGTTTTCCTAAAGACTAGATTTCCGATTTTGCCTAAAATCGCACTATGGTTCGCTTAATGGCCGTGTTCATTTAATGACCACGGTCTTTCATTTTATATCTGTTTTATAAGGGAAAGCCCTTACTTTATTGCCCTGAGGATTGAAATACATTCTGGTAACCCTGGCGTTGCCTGCTTGACGGAAACAAACCAGCTGCTGAGGCCTGGTCCATTCAAACATTCGGACGCTGCCATCCTGGGCTCCAGTAAGATCTGGAAAACCATCCCAAGTGCCCAAACAAGAAATTGTGATTAACACATCATAACAAAGCAGAGGAACAACAACAGAATAATGGAGTTGGAAGGGGCCCTGGAGGTCTCCTAGTCCAACCCCTTGCTCAAACAGGAAACCCTCTAACATTTTAGACAAATGAAATGAAAAGGGAAAGGGAAGGAAAAATGCAAAAAACAGATCTCATTTCTAAGGCTCTTCTTTAAGCTGTTGTAATTAATATTCAGCTGATATTCCACCTTCTCTCAAATTTAAAGTTTGATCCCAAGAAGTAAGAAATAGTGAATTCTGCCTCTGGTTTTAGGTTTGATCCTTTCATCACCGCCCGACCTTATCTCTCCGTCATTCGGGCTGTCAGTCAGAAGAAGTACTTACAATATTGATGGAATGGGTGAGATGTCATTCTCTTGACGTTGTTCAAATTCCGTTTGATGAGCTGCGTGCGAAAGCAATTAAATTCACCATCGGCTTGGTTGCTCAGAATAGCTCGCGTTTGTAACAAAAATAAAACGGTATGCCCTTGCAATGTTTCCTATTAAATCCCCAGTGTATATAAAAGTGAATCTTGGGGCCATTTGCTTGCTAAGATCTCCATGAAAGAAATGTTAAGGTTAGAAGAATCTGGTAATTGACTACCATCTAGTGGCCTAGTAAATGTACATCATGTATCAGCATTTTGCGGTCCTCATATAACAAGTTTACAGGATTGATGCTCCATCCATCCATCCATCATGTATGTATAATACAAAGATATCCTAGACATTGGTATTTGAACATAGATCTTTTTAACATTTGTATTTTATTATGTTCTACTAATCTAGATGAAATGCTGTATATATATTGTTAGTCCATGTATGACATGCCATATGTTAAATAGATCTATCTATCTATCTATCTATCTATCTATCTATCTATCTATCTATCTATCTATCTATCAATCTATCTATCTATCATCTTCTACTTATCTATCTACCTCTACCTCTCTCCCTCTCTCTATGCATATCCTGCCTTTATTACTTAACTAGCTCTATACCTGTGCTTCACTATGAAACTATGTGACCGGGCTTAGTTTTGGGGGAGGAAAATAAGGGGGAAAAAATTCTGCCTCTGCCCACCAGCACCCATCAGTATTCATCTGGCTAGCGTCCTGTCAGTCTGTGAGAGTTGAGGGCTGTTTGGAAACTGAAACAGTATTTGCTGTGTGAGCAAGAAGGAGACAGCAAGGAGCTTGGGCGTGGCTTAGCTCAACTGTTCTGTACTAAAGCTGTTTGTTGCTGTGAATCTAAAACCAAAACGGATACTCCTCTCCTCTGCTTGTGTTTTGCATTTGGAACAGATTTCTTTTCAGCTGGGGAGGGAGAGTAGAACTCCTTGCGTGTTAATAACAATATATGAAATACTAATGCTCTGATGGTCATTTTGAAAAATCCTTTCTTAGTGAGCACCTAAAAGCCAAGAGGAACACTTGTGCCAAATTTCAATTTTGTAGGTTTTACAGTTCTGGAGGTTTTGTGATGATGCATGATGGTATTTCACTTTTATATATATAGATAAGTAACTCAAGGCAGCAAACACACACACACACACAAATACGTGGGTCACCCTATGTAACATTGTGAATGGAAGATGAAGAGACAAAATATTTTATGATATTAAAATGGAGAAGAATGTTCAAAGAGAAGTTACTTACTATACCAGCTCCAGTACTGGTTTGCCCGCTGCCCAACCATGGCATTGACGAAGTGGACAGATTTGAAACGTGCTGCATTTGAGCCACTGCAAAAGATGCAGCGCTGGGCTGTGTCAGCGTGGTGGTGGAGCCACGAAAGTCCACATCGTCTGAACTACCCAAAAAAGGTGAAAAATAGAATATTGGAATCTTACACGGAAAGAGTAGCAATTTCAAGCATTCAGAATCTTGGTGAGACTTCACTCACCTAAGCAATGTTTAGCATAAGAAATGGGCAATTTAGGAAAAAACAAAGGACAGATGTTTAATTTGGACCAAAATTAAGGATTTTTTGGAAGGAGAACAGCCATAACAATAGTAGGACAAAGACACAATTTTAACATGGCATGGTACAGAACAGAAACGATTGGAGAGAGTCTATCTTTTGCCCTGTACCTTTTAGTGAGATTTGTCTAAATCTTGTAAGAATTAAGAAGTTGGATCACAACTGGGTTAGGATCCCTGCTTAACCATGGCTTAGGAAGAATTGGGTTAGTTCTTTGTTGACCATGGTTAGGGAGAACTGGGTTAGAGCTTTGTTGATTATGGGTTAGGAAGAACTGGGTTAGATCTTTGTTGATCATGGGTTAGGGAGAATTGGGTTAGATCCTTGTTGACCATAGGTTAGGGACAACTGGGTTAGATCCTTGTTGAGCATGGGTTAAGGAGAATTGGATTAGATCTTTGTTGATCATGGATTAGGGAGAAGTGGGTTAGATCTTTGTTGACCATGGGTTAGGGAGAACTGGGTTAGATCTTTGTTGACCATGGGTTAGGGAGAACTGGATTAGAGCTTTGCTTGACCACTGATGAGCTGACCAATAGGCCAAGCTACCCTTTTGGATTGGCAAAAGGAAGGGGAGGCTTTCCCTTGAGGCCCATGAAAAAAGGGAGATGGATTTATACATAACAACATCAATAAAAACTGTTGAGAGCATTGAACCTTTTCGATTCCTTGTCAAACTCTTCTCCAATCCATATGTACGGCTGTGCGGCCAAGAGAGCAGACACGTCCAGTTCTTGCACATCGTGGGTGGAAGCTAAAACGATCTCATTGATGTTTGCCTGCACAAGACCCCATTTCCCCCCCCCCCAGGCCAAAGCTTAGGTGTTAGAGGCCTTGAGTCAAGCCAAAGGTTAATGCAACAAAGGTAGCCGTGGCTTCAGCGGGCCTTACCTTATTCACCGCAAACGCGAGGATCATATCTGATTCCTTGTGTATGATTTTGGCTCTTCCTCCTGGGTAGCCAAGTTCTGCCTCCACCTGGAAATTATGGGTGAGGAAGAACTGGGTTAGATCCTTGTTGACCGTGGGTTAGGGAGAACTAGGTTAGATCTTTGTTGACCATGGATTAGGGAGAACTAGGTTAGATCTTTGTTGACCATGGGTTAGGGAGAACTGGGTTAGATCTTTGTTGATTATAGGCTAGGAAGAACTGGGTTAGATTCTTATTAACCATGGGTTAGGGAGAACTGGGTTAGATCTTTGTTGATTATGGGTTAGGAAGAACTGGGTTAGATCCTTATTGATCATGGGTTAGGGAGAACTAGGTTAGATCTTTGTTGACCATGGATTAGGGAGAACTGGGTTAGATCTTTGTTGACCATGGGTTAGGGAGAACTGGGTTAGATCTTTGTTGATCATGGATTAGGGAGAACTGGGTTAGATCTTTGTTGACCATGGATTAGGGAGAACTGGGTTAGATTCTTATTGACCATGGGTTAGGGAGAACTAGGTTAGATCTTTGTTGACCATGGATTAGGGAGAACTGGGTTAGATCTTTGTTGACCATGGGTTAGGGAGAACTGGGTTAGATCTTTGTTGATCATGGATTAGGGAGAACTGGGTTAGATCTTTGTTGACCATGGATTAGGGAGAACTGGGTTAGATTCTTATTGACCATGGGTTAGGGAGAACTAGGTTAGATCTTTGTTGACCATGGATTAGGGAGAACTGGGTTAGATCTTTGTTGACCATGGGTTAGGGAGAACTGGGTTAGATCTTTGTTGATCATGGATTAGGGAGAACTGGGTTAGATCTTTGTTGACCATGGGTTAAAGAGAAAAAAAGGGAAGCCCCTTTTGCAGCAGGTGCATTGAAGCAGGTCACAGAAGTGAGTAAACACCTGTGAGAGAAGCCTTTAAGAGAAGCCCAGCAATTACGGCTCTTTCTTTATGTGTCTTTCCAAGGAAATTTTCAGATGCTCCAGTGTGAAAGCTGTCATGCAGAGGTGGGATAACCACCTGTCTGAAACAGTGCAGGGTTTCTTGATTGAGATAGAGCAGGGGGAGTTAGACTAGAGGTCCCTTCTAGACTTCTGTTATTCTGCAAGAATTCTGTTATTCTGTTTAGGATTTGGTCCTTGGTTTTCACATAGTGCCACTTGCATTGCCTCCAACGGTTAATAGAAAAAGTTAAAACGTCTGGGAGAGAATCTCAGTGCGCTTGTTAATTTTGCATTAGGAAAAGGAAGGCAGGAAAGCAAGCTACAGTATAGTTTTCTTTTTAACTATAGTAAAGATTTAGGGAGATGGGATAATACCTTGGCTTTGCCATCTTCTGCTGGGCTGCTCTGTTTTGTGACATGATCCTTGCTGTCTTCTACAGACTACACAACAGCATAGATGAACAACACATGCACAAAACACACATGTATATAAAAAGGAAACAAAAAAATGAAAAACCTTCCATGCAGTGGTGAAGTGGACATCTTCATTTATTTATTTGTGGTTTTTTTTTCCAATCCCGCCTTTATTCCTTTCATAGGTAACTCAAGATGGTCAGCCTAATTACTTTTAATGAAACTACACTCAAGCCCATTTCCTATTTTATAATCTATCAGGGATGACCCAGGATACAGCTGCATTATGGCCAAAATATTTGGAGGGCAAAAGTGATATATTTTGCCAAAACAACATTAAAACGAGTAGCAATTGTTATAAATAAAAGTAACATAAAGTGTCCCTGGAAAAACAGAATTTAATACTTGGATTTCTTTCACTAACCTCACTTTGCTTTCTCTTCTTGGTGAATGTGTATCGAATGAAAGTATCTTGCAATAATTCTTGTTTCACCAGAAAATGCCACAATCTCTTAGCTGGCAATGCTGAATCATCTTTTGATCTATGCGGTGGTGGAAAAAAAGGAAGGTATTTTATTTCTTTAATCATGTCAAGAAAGGATAGAATCAGAACAGTGTTACAAATAGTCACAGATTCTTAAAATGGATTGCCTTTTATTTTTTTTGCTGTACACAAAAAATACTGTTTCCTCTTCGGAAATCTCATTTAAGAAGCTGACATCTGCTGTTAAGAAAGCATGAATTTAATTCCCTGGAAATAATTAGGTTTAAAACTCAGAATCCTGGCTGCACAAGATCCAAGAAGGTTGTTGTTTTCAAAAATGATCAAAGCTGATAAGTACATTCTAAGCATTCCCAGAATAGGGTTTCCAGGAACAAATGACTTTAACAAGCTGTACTCGTTAAATAATGTCTCAGCATTTGCTAGTAAAAGAATTAAGTTACCTGAGTGTTAAAATTTTCTTGGCAACTGAGGTCAATGTTCCCAGATCTGGTACCTTCCTAATGAGACCACCCCTACTTCTCACTGAATGGTCAAAAGCCATGCTAATTGACCACAGTGATCAAAGGCCATGCTGACTGGAATTCCAGAAGCACCCAAAGGTGCTTTTCCAAAAGACAAATAGATTTTTGGGGGTTTTTTTTTTAACTCTGAAAACATTTCCCTTCTCATCCAAGAAACTTCTTCCATTCAGTTCTTCGAAGAACGGAAGCTTCTTGGATGACAAGTAAAATGTTTTCAAAGGAAAAAAAAATCAAGAAAGCCCAGTTGCATTTTGGAAAAGCACCTTTGGGACAACCATGGATGGTTCAGACTCTCCATAGACATTCCACAAACTGCATCTCTGGAGAAGAATGGTTGGAGGACATGGATTCTCAACAAAGCTTAGAACAGATTCCTCCCATAAGTCCCTTCCAGTTGTGCTAAGAAAATGGCTTTAGCCAGCTTGGCCAGGAAATCTGGAACTTGGTAGTCCAGGCACAGCTGGAAGATCAACCTCAGATGTTCCCTCCTCTTTTAAAATAACGCCTTTCTTACTTAAACGGTGTGTTTTCAGGATCAACCATTGCTTTGATTCGGGCCGCAGCTGGGCCAGCTCCCATCCCAAGTTCAGGAAAACAAGTATTGATGTAATCTGGTGGGGGACCTTCAAAGCGATCCATTCTTTCTTGCAGGATCTGTTCCCAATTCTCCAGATTTTTAATCACAGCAGTACCCAGAGGTGATGTGACGGGAAGCTCTGAAATAAGAACATTTGTTTGTGGTTTGTTTAATCCCAAACAAAACACATACCCGTTTCTGGACATCTCTGTTTAAGGAAGATTCAAATTCCCCAAACATCTCTGCTTTGCTTTATTTATTTAAGATATTTATATAGCCATCCAAATTATAGGGAGCATCTTCTCTGTGTTGTGGTTCACTCGCAGCCAGTGCAGACAGCAGTGGAATGGGACAGTGGGGAAGAACAGGGACCAGTCAGGGAATCTGGAGAGGACTCGGATGAGGGTCCTGGATCCAATGCAGAGATGGGGCCAGGACCGTCTGGGAGTGGGGTGCTGCCTTTGGAGCCTTTGGAGTCTGGCAGCAGCGAGGCAAAGGAACCAGGGGAGCCTGTTCCCAGTGTGCGTATGCACAGAGCTGCTAGAAGGCAAGAGCAGCTGAAACAAAAGGGGCGACTCGGGAGTAAGGCTTGGAGATGATTGCCCCTCCCCTAAGGTATAAAGGACAGGCAAAGGTAGAGAAACTTTTGCAGGAAGCAAAGTCATTTGTTGTGTTCAGATTAATCCTTGAAGCTTTGTGTGGACTTTGTATTTTGGTTGGTTTTTTATAATTCATTTGGCACTCTAGTTGTTGGCAGAAATTCAAAGGAAAGAAAGGTGTGTGCTTATCTCGAGGGACTATTTGGGACTCATTACCGGCTGGGAATGAAAATAATTCCCAGTACTGAAATGAAACCAGAGTTTTTTTAAACTAAGCGTGTGCTTAATTATGGTCTTGGGAAGTCTTGGTCAGAACACTGTGTTATTTTGTGTTTGTTCTGCTTTGCAATTTAATCTGGTTTTCAAAATGGCTTCCTGAATGGGGAAGAGTATAATTTGTGAGGAGAATAAATTAGACACATTCCATGAATTCATTATTTTTTAATTTGTTGGGTTGAAAAATACAAAGCAAGTCCATCTGATCATGAAAAGATGAATGCAACTCACCAGATAGTTCTAAGCCGGTAATGGGGAAAAAATTCTTAATATTGTTCAGTGCAAGTTTGACCATTGCCAAATGGATGAGAGCCCAGCTGCAGAAAAGAGGAAAATTAAATGTTTATGCAGTGAAAGGGGAAAAAAATAAGATTTATACTGTGTTCAACTTTTATCATCCAAGCATATTTAAAAAAAAAATAACAAGAGGAAAGGAATACGCTGAATATATTGAATATTATGGCTACTTGCTCAAAGGTTATGTTTTATTTTTGGATGTTCCATCTTTTACAAGCTAATTCAAGCCCTAACTTTATATACTAGGCTTTTCCAAAGTTGTATAGCTGTATAGACTTCAATTCCCAGAATTCCAGCGCGTCCACTGCTGAGAATTCTGGGAGTTAGTCCTTATCTTTGGATAGTCTCCAGGATAGGGAATATTTACTGCACCTGTTATTTGGAAAGTAGGTCCCACTTTATTTTCTTAAATAACTGCAATCTACCTCTATTTAATGGAGACTTTCTCCTAGGTGAATATACATTGCATATATCTATACAATATGGAGTTTGTATATAACACCAAATTGCATAGAAGGATCAAAAGGATGCGCTCATTTCACTACATCTTAGCCTTTTTTTTTTCAGCCTTTTTTTAAAAAAAAAAACAACACCCCACCCTCCATAACTTTGAGAACTGGTTATAAGTCTCTTTGTTCAATGCTATTATAACTCTGAATGGTTGAACAAGTGGTTGATAATCAAGGACTATCTGTACTTGAACTTTCCAACCCTGCCTGCAAAACGTCAAACAAATTTGCTAGATGATTCAACTCTGGGACACCTCCAACATTTGCCAGAAAACCAGTGAATCTTGGGAAATTTTGCCTTGGAAAATATGTCTGTTTATTCGTTTGAATGAATGATGGTCTTCAATCCTTCATTCAAATGATGTGTTTCCAACTCCTACCACCAAGTGCCAAGACAATACAACAGTGGGCTAGAATTACAAGTGTCAAGGCAACACAACTGTGGGCTAGAACAACAGGCGCATGTAGGCTTTGGGTGAGCTTCTAAATGCTCCAGCTTGGGAGTTTGCTACCTGTATGAATTGGCATCCTTGTGCTCCTGAATCTGCGCATCAGACAGAAAAGCATCCTCGTCTTCATCTTCACTATGGATGCTTTCATCAGAATCGTACATCACCCCACTGTCTGAAAAAGGAAGGAAGGGCTGTAAAGGAAGGACAAAGAGAGAGGTTTCAAGATTTGCACTTCCAGATCTCATCCGCACAAATGAAGTTGCTTCATTTCAAAGACACAGGAGGACTTCCGATGTCATTAAAAAAAAGGTGCCCTTGTGGGAAGAGATGCTCAACATCAGAGGAGGTAACTTAGGAGATAATGGACTCTCCTTCAGGGGCTGGATGATGATGATGAGATGCCATTCATCATAATTCCTACATTAAAAAAGGGGTTAGATGATCTCGGGATCTTTCTAACTCTTCCCTTTTAGGATTCTATGAAAAGGATCAGAAGGGATTCCCAGAATTGAACCGGACCTACTTCTTAGAAAGAGTAGAAGAGAAGAGCAACAAAGATAATTAGGAGATTGGAAGCTTAAACAGATGAAGAATGGTTGGAAGGCATTGGATAGGTCTAGCTGGATGAAAAGAAGGACAAGGAGTGACATGATAGCAGGGTTCCAGTAATCTAAGGGGCTGCCACAAAGGAGAGAGGGTCACCCTATTCTCCAAAGCACTGGAGGCAAGACAGGAAGCAATGGATGGAAACTAATCAAAGAGTGGACAAGATGGACAAGAGGTCAAATCAAGGAGAGAAGCAACTGGGAATTAAGGAGAAACTTGCTAACAGTGAGGACAATTAAGCGGTGGAGCAGTTTGCCTTCAGAAGTTATGGGTGCTTCATCACCAGAGGTTTTTGAGAAGAGACTGGACAGTATCCTGCTTGAGCAGAAGGCTGGACTAGAAGACCTCCAAGGTCCCTTCCAGCTCTATTCTGATTGATTGATTGATTGATTGATTGCTATAGGGTTTCCCAGTTGAACAGGGGATTGGAGTAGGAGACCTCCAGGATGTCTTCCAACTTTTGTTTTTCTGATGTTCAGGAGGAGCTTACCTTAGCCACAAAATAGTCTAACATGCTGAGTTCCGGAGGGATGAATTTTTCTTTGTAAGAAGGTCTTTCTGCAGGGACTGGGGGAGGGACCACACTCTCTTTGACGGGTCTTCCAGGCACCAGCATTCTCATGTTGAATCTCCGCCGATGCTTGTCTGTCTCTTCTGAAGGGACTGGAGGAGCTAAGCAGAGAGAGAGAGAGAGGGAGGGAAGGAGGGAGGGAGAGAGAGAGAGAGAGAGAGAGAGAGAGGGAGAGGAGAAAGTTGAAAGAAATACACGGATTCATGATAAGGACAAATTGGCATATTCATTATTGATTCCATAGTGTCAATTTCAATCTTCAGAAAGACAGCACATCATACCAGATGTAGAGCTGCAAATATAGGAAGATCACATGGAAACTACACTTAGAATTTAAAAAAACAAACAAATAGATTCTGGTGATCTTCAGGAACAGCCTATGAAGTGGAATGAGGTTCACCAGATTCCTGGAAGCTGTGGGTTATTCTTGCAACGTAATTTTTTGAAAATAATCAATACTTGTTCATTGTCAACCACACAAAGTAGAATCTTTTCAGAAGAATTAACTAGGCAGAGCTGAAGATTACTCTTATTTTACTGCAAACATGCTCAAATTCCAACCATACAGATCTATCTACATCGGATCTGCCTATCTAATACAAACTACCAGCAAGTTGATAAAATAAGCTTCTCTGAAGATGATCAAATATTGCCAAATCTCAGTCAAAACAGGATTAAAAAGAATCCCTTCAGCTAGAAAAGTTTTTTTTTAAAAAGGCAGAATTTCCTCCTGATTACCTCAAGTGCAAAATATTCTTATTCTGAAGTTTGTTTTTTCATCTCTTTTTAAAAGAACTGTATGAGCAGAGGCAGGTTGAAATATTTCTTCATCAAAATAAAGATTCAATGGGTTCTCTCTCATGGGAATATCTTGTAAAGCTCAGTGGTAAAATAGTTTAAAATGCAAAGATAAAAATTGATGTGTGATTTTAGAGATCTGTTCTTAAATGTGACGAAGTAGGTGATCTAATGCAAATCTATCCTCATATAATATTATATCCTAGAATCTTATTTCCTGAACGGATTGTACAGGCTTTTGGCCTTCTACAAGCCAAGAAATTTTGATTTAAGATATTGGAGATGGAACAGATCAGCCTAGTTTTATCCTCACATTGTTTATAAGGCTGTTCTTTGCTGCATACAATATTTGACAACATTTGACTACACTACAAGCTGCCTAAAACTTGATTGAACAAGTTTCATTCTTCACACGAGTAGGATCAGACTACATGGCAATCCCACACAGACCTTCTGTAGTGTCGGCTACTGGATTTAAAGAAATGTTAGAGGTGAAAAACAAAACAAAATATTGTAGAAATTAGAAGAAAAGGAAGCAGTGGAATATAATTTAGAAGCTAGTTTTTAAAACACTGTTTTGGAAAGGTGAACAAGGTCTAATCCAGGGGTGGGATTCTACCAGTTCGCACCTATTCACTAGAACTGGTTGTTAACATTCTAAGCAGTTTGGAGAACCGGTAATTAGAATTACTGGCCTAATCCTGTAAGGAAGGCAGAAAGGAAACATTCTGGTGTTGCTTACAAAAACTGCCTCTCCGTTAACCCTTATTACATTCTTGGCAGGACTAGACTTCCTGTCTCTGGAACTTCTCTGGAGTTTTTTCCCCCCCTCCTTTGCTGTTACTTTGCTTGTACCATACCGGAGTGACCGTTCAAAGTTACAATAGCACTGAAAAAAGTGACTTATGACCTTTTTGCACAGTTACGACTATAGCAGCATCCCCACAGTCATGAGAGGCCAGGCGAGGAGATGCGTGCCTTGATGTGAGTGATATTGAGTTGGCCACGTCCAGCCAGTCACATGACCACCGAGCCACGCCCACCAACTAAGCCACGCCCACAGAACCGGTTGTTAAAAAATTGGAATCCCACCCCTGGTCTAATCGTATGTCAGGATTTGCTAACCCACTCTAATTCTAATCTAATCCCAATTCTAATCTCTAGATTAACTCTGGAAGGAAGAAAAATCTAGACAACGTGACACCCCAAATTGTTTCTTAAAAAAGAAAGGATAGAAAAATAGCACACAGTCCCTATTATGGTTCATAAAAGGTAAAAAAGTTCCCCTTGCACATACATCCTAGTCATTTCCGGCTCTAGGGGGCAGTGTGCTCATCTCTGTTACAAAGCCAAAGAGTCATCGCTGTCCAAAGACATCTCTGTGGTCATGTGGCCAGCATGATTAAATACCTTCAAAGGCACACAGAACATTGCTCCCTTCCCACCAAAGGTGATCCCTGTTTTTCTACTTGCATATTTTTGTACATGCTTTTGAACTGTTAGATTTGCAGAAGCTGGGACAAGGAACGGGAGCTCACTCCGTTACACGGCGCTAGGGATTCGAACCACCGAACTGCCGACCTTTTGGATCGACAAGGTCAGCGTCTTAGCCACTGAGCCACCGCGTCCCTGTTATGGTTCAAAACAGTCTCCAATTATGAAAAAAGAAGACAGAATAACAGATCAAGGGGAACAGGTGATGCATCTCAGACCAAAGGGAAAGATTAAAACCCATGCAACAGATCCACGACTGGACCTGTTTTTAGAAGAGGATAAAGCACACGCCCACCAGCACACGTGTTCCTCACCATCCTGCTGCAGCAGAGAGCAACTATCACAGCCAGCAGTGGTTTGGTTGATGCCTGATAAAGCTGTGTGGTGAGGTGACTGTGAATTGCCAAAGGCCGTTATGGCTTCTGCGTTGGTCTTTAAGTGTGGCGGTTTATCTGAATCGAACAGATTAGAAGAGGAGTGGTTCTCACGGTCTGTGGAATGGAGCCATGTGTGTTTGCATTGTGATAGTGGGCAGAAAACAGGGATGTTTGGTTAAAAAAAAACTCAAGCTCTCTCTTCCTTCGCAATAAATAAACCTCTAACTCTCTCTCAATGTAAGAAAGTTTAGTTTAGTTTTGCTTTATTGTTATTGCGCCTCGTACAATGAAATCCAACACCATCTTCAGGGCATATCGTGACCATGAAAATAAACACAAACTCACATCCTTCACCCTCCACACATCGAACTGAAAACCCCCAACACCGCACAAACACCGCACTATACAGTAGAATACAACAGAGCTACTGCCCTGGGATAAAAGCTGTTTTTCAGTCTATTTGTCCTTGTTTTTATTATTGTCCTGTACCGTCTGCCAAATGATAACAGTTCAAAAAAAAGGGGGGTGCCCAGGATGAGATGGATCTTTGAGAATGTTTTGAACTTTCTTAAGGCAACAGGAGCTATAAAGCTCTTCCAAAGAGGGGAGAGGGCAACCAATGATCTTCTGGGCAATGACATTAACCCTCTGGGGTTAATGGAGTGCTATCCTATCTGCCACTGTGTAATTGGCAAACACTACACAGGTGTAGTAAGTTAAGATACTCTCTGTGGTGCAGAAGCAGAAAGTCACCAGCAGTTTTTCATTCAGTTGTTGTTCCCTTAAAAGTCTCAGGTAATCTAATCTTTGCTGGGCCCTTTTGATCAGGCTGCAATGTGAGCACCCCAAGTCAGGTCCTCTTTTATGGTAACACCCAGAAACTTAAAACTGGCCACTTGTTCCACTCGGTCTCCATTGATAACCAAGGGCTGGATGTCTGATCTATTCCTTCTATAGTCCACTATAAACTCCTTGGTCTTATTGGTGTTGAGGACCAAGTTATTGTCTCCACACCATGAAAGCAACCGGTCTACCTCATCTCGGTAGGCAGACTTATTCATCCTGGAGATGAGTCCCACCAAAAAAGCCATTGTCTAAGTGCTGGCTCTTTTGTCCTGCTCCTGTCACATGTTTAGACAGGTAATATTTAAATGAAACCACGGTGTAATTTGTCTAATGTGGTTTGAGATGCTGTGGCTTGCTTAGAACTCACACAAGGCAGCTGTCAGGATTCCAGCAATCGCTCTAATTAAATCATGATTCTTGAGCCAATTTCAAAAAACTTCAAAAGATTTATTAGAGGTGATATACTGGCACTGCCCTATATGTAGCCAACTCTGGCATATGTAATTTACAGTCACCTGTGACCTTGTTTCCGCCCTCCCCCATCTCATAAACCAGTTTCTCCAATTGAGCACGTTCACTGGCTGGGTGTCATCATTCACGTTCTACAATTAAACATATATGCAGGCAAAAACTCTGGTATTTTAGTTACAATCTTTTAAAGATAAGAGTTGGAATATACTTTTGCCTCCAAACTGCTGCACTGCTCTTCCAGATTTCCTTCCTCCCCCACCCTTTTTAATGGCAACTATTAAAACAGGCATAGGAATGTTTTATGAGTTGACAGCCAACAGAGCTTAGCAGAAGATCAGTTGAAGGTCGAACCCACCAGACTTCCAACTCAACATCTTCTGAGGTTCTACCAACTTCTGCTTTATGAACTGTTGCTTATTGCTAGATGGCCTAGAAACTTACAAAAATGTTATGTATACTCCATATTCAATACTTCTGACAGTAGTTAAAACCTCTCTTGAGCATAAGCTGTTGACAACAGAATTGTGTTCTCATTCCTCCAATTTTCCCCCATAAAAACAAGAATTGTGCGTAGGGCCAAAGTTCCTTAGTGAGCTTCTATGGCTAAGGTGGACTTCAACCAGGATTTCCCTGCTCCTAGTCTCACCCCTACATCAGTTCTCCATAGACCTTCAATTTCCCACTGGCTTCTTCCAAGAGGTTTTTTTTTTCAATTCTAGACCAGCTGATGGTCTTCCTGTTAGTGTTCTCTTGTCCAAGTTTGAACGAAATCTAGCCCTGATTTATGCTTATACAGTTGCATGTGCGAGATGTTTCCACCTGGTCTTCTCTTATTCCTAGATGCTTCCCCATCCTGCCTTCCAGCACACTGCAGATTATGAGGAAGAGACACTATGAAGTGAAATTCATCCACCTAAAATAAAGTGCATTAATGTAATATTTTCAATAGGCCTTTTGAAAACCACCTCTTTAAATCTTGGCATAGGAAAGATGTAATTTAATCTTGGGGAAACAGCCTTGGGGAGGCAGAAAACTCAACCATGATTTCAGGACTAGGTAGGCATCCATTCTGATTGTGAGAACTTCTCCTTAATCCTTGGAAGAGTTACCTGGAATATTTTCTGATTGCCGCCTGGGTTTAACCACAAGTTTCACGCCTCCTCCAAAGATGGCTGCCCACATTCGGTTGTTCAGAGGATGGGCTGCCAGCCGGAATAATTCATTGGAAGCATTTATCGCCAGAGCATGGATCAGAAGACTCAAATACACGGCCACCACAGCTTCACAAAGCAAGATGTTTAACTTTGGCTGATCCTCATCTTGGGCTGAATTTAAGAGATTGAGGAGGGAGCTTACACCTGGGAAAAGAGAACAGTGAGCTGGTGATGGGCACCATCTAGACCAGGGGCTGGCAACTTTAAACACTCAAAGAGCCACAAAGGTCCTAACCGGATGCCTCCCGTTCAATTCTGGAGCTGACCAGAAGTCCGTTTCTCCCACCATAGAGTCTTCCAGTGCAGCATCCTTTTTCCTCTGCCAACCGGAAGTCCAGCTTCCCCACCATAGAGTCTCCTAGCATGGCGTCCTTTTTCCTTTACCTGTCCTAATTGAAAGCCCTATCAATTGTGGAGATGACCAGCAACCGGCAGCAGAGGGATGAAAGAGCCACATTCACATTCACCGTGAATGATTTGCCATGCGCCAACTTGCCATGGGACAATTTAACAATTCATTTTAATTATTTTAAACAAAGAAAAAGTTATTTTAATTTTTGTCGTTCACATTTCAGTTTGTCCTTCCTTTTGCATCTTTTCTTTAATGATTCTATTCCACCATTTCTTTGATATGACTGTAACTTTTGTCCCAGGGCAAGTTGACCATGGCAAGTTGGCTGAGTTGGCCGTGGTGACTTGGCCATGATGAGTTGGCCATGGCGGATTGTCATAGACCCCCATCTAAAGGTAGCTTCTTCTGCCTAGATTAGTTTGCAAGGCCAGCCACAGGACCTCATTAAAGCATTGTTCAAAATCTCAACCTATCAAAAGAAGGACTTTTAAATACATGCTTCATGTACTCAAAAAAACGAGTGAGCTAAATTTAGGGAAGAAAGGTTAACAATCCTTTTCAAAATTAGAATAGAATAGGATCTTGGAGGGATCTTGGAGGTCTTCTAGTCCAGCCCCTTGTTCACGTAGGAGAACCTATACTATTTCAGAGCAGCGGCTGTCTAGTTTCTTCTTAAAAACCTCCAGTGATGGAACACCCACGATTTCTGGGTGCAAGCTGTTCCTACTGGTTAATTGTCCTCACTATTAGGAAGGTTCTCCTTAACTCCAGATTGCTTAATAGCTTTTTAGAAGCTTAGAGGATGCTACTAAGCAACCAAGAAGGTAAGCATAAGGGCAGGCAACACAATTCAAAAACAGAACTTGCCTGATTCAGCTGTTATTGGAAAAGTTATGAGATTAAAATGGCACCAGTGCAGCTCAAAATCCTCAGAGCAAAATCTAATTAGCATGACAGTTGTATGGAGACGTTGACATGGGTGACTTTTCTTACCAGGCCACTGGGCAGGCAGTGAATTTGGCGTGGCGTGTTCTTCGATGCTCTCTGTCCTCAGACGCCGACGGTCGCTTAACAGCAGTCCTTGGTAAGCCATTCCTGTGAACTGATTTGTTTCTGTCTGACTGCTAAGAAGAAGTTTTAATTTTTTCTTCACCTCAGAATAGAAAATCTTACACCAAAGCAAAATTGGCAAATCAGTGGCAGGGTGCAGGTCAGGGTGGGAAGCATAAAAACTCATGAGCCAAAAGCTCTAGAGTGGCCTTAATAACATCACACACACACACACACACACACACACACACACTAAGCAGCTTTTCAATGCATATTTCTGCAAACAAAAACAGGTGAAACAGACTGGGCTCCGTTGATTTATTGACCAGGATGCTGCAATGCTTCGATCGGATGATTCTATTCAGGGGTGATTTGATTGCAACATCCTGTGAGCCCTTGCAAATAGTCCCAACCAAGAAAGCAAGGTTATCAATAGCAATACTACTTTTATGACAGGTAATCCTTGACTTATGGCCACAATTGGGATCAGAACCTCTGTTGCTAAGCAAGGCAGTTGTTAAATGAGTTCTGCCTGCTTGGAAGGTTAAAAAAAAAAAAAAGGTGATCACATGACCTCCCAAACAGATGCCAAACTCCTGAATTTTAATCATGTGACAATGGGGAATGCTGTGATGGACATAAGTGCAAGGACCGGTTGTAAGTCTCTTGTTTTCAGTGAGTTTGAACCATTGCTAAGTAAATGGTTGTAGATTGAGGACTACCTGGGTTACAGTAGCAAAATCTAATAATTCTGACTGCACCTGTCCTTGCCTTTGTGTTCAAGAGGAACAGGAAGGGTGAAATGCAACAGGCTTTCTTAAAAGTACACAATTGCTTTGGACTCAGTTTTCACTTATCTAACCTTTGTTTTCATTGCAGTTCTTGTTCCTGTTCCTCAAGATTATTCCTAGAGACCATTGCATATCCTTTGAGCCACTCCATCAAGCACATGCCTTCTAATTATCTGAGCCGCAGTGGCGCAGTGGTTAGAGTGCGGTACTGCAGGCTACTTCTGCTGACTGTTGGTTGCCTGCAATTTGGCAGTTCAAATCCCACCGGGCTCAAGGTTGACTCGGCCTTCCATCCTTCCGAGGTTGGTCAAATGAGGACCCAGATTGTTGGGGGCAAGAGGCTGACTCTCTAAACCTCTTAGAGAGGGCTGTAAAGCACTGTGAAGTGGTACATAAGTGCAGTCGCTATTGCTAACTGGATGATTGAATGGATTTCCAGGTAAGGCTTCCCCATGGCGGTCAAAATCCGCAAGACGAAAGTTTGGTGCAGTGTCACAATTCCAATCACAATTTGCAATGTGCATACAAAAGGGCAGGACCTGGATCACCTTCCATCCTGCAAATTTTGACTACCAGCCGCAGAGCCCACTAGATGGGGGACAATTCAGATGTTTTTTTTTCAAATCTCCGAATTCAAGTTGCCTGTTTTGGTAACTTGAACTCAAACCAAAACGATTCATGAAATGAATACATCAAGCTAACTCTGGTTTACCGCTCAACAAAAAAAAATCCAAAACGGTCTCTATCCTTCCATCCAGGTCCTGCCTTTTGCTCTAAGGGAGCACAATTAGCATTGAAACACATCTGTGGCAACCTCATGTTTCATCCCACAAAGGAGAACAACAGAGCCATGCTGGGGAGAGGAACACAGCGAAGGAAATCTTACCTGTAGCTATGGCTGTCACATAAGGCTTGATAAATTGATGCAGAGAGGGAAGCAGCTAAAGAATAAAGGGTATGGACCTAAAAATGGAAGCAGAAGAAAATGGATTAGGATATTACGAATACATTTCCAGGATGAATTGTTGCCTCCAAGGCTTGAAATTTTGGGCTTGGACAATCTGGAACTGTACTGTTTGTGGTCCGATCTAAGCATGGTACACAAAATTGTCTGCCTCAATGTCTTGCCTGTCAACAACTTCTTCAGCCTCAATCACAATAATACACAGGCAAACAACACTGCTCCAGCTCAATGGTAAATCACTCCAAACTCAATTGCAGAAAATATGATTTAAGTTACAGGATGGTCAATGCCTGGAATGCCCTACCCGACTCCATTGTTACAACTTCCACCCATCACAGCTTCAACCTCAAACTGTTTACCGTGGACCTTACCCCATTCCTAAGAGGTCCTTAAAGGGGGCATGTATAAGTGCACCAGCATGCCTAACGTCCCCATTTTACTGTCCCCGTTTATCTGTATTTACTCCCTTTGTTCTTGTTTATGGTCATACCTATACTTGTTATCTTGTACATACAAGATAACAAACAAACAAATAAATATTTGACTTTCCAAGCAAAAGTGCTCTACAAAGAAAGCAGCTGTAGTCAATGCTGGATCAACAATGCTGGATCAATGCTGCTTTAATAAGTCTGCCACCTCTTATATATGAATTGGCCTGGTGCAATGATCAGAATGTTGGACCTGGAACATGAACGGAAGCCGAATTGTATGTCACAATCAGGTAGAGCGACTGGACCAGTTAACATTTTCTCAGAAGGGATTTAATTTAGGATTGGGAAACTGGAGCTTGTCGGGCAGGGGTTCTAAACTTAGCAACTTTAAGACTTGTGGGCTTCAAGTCCCAGAATTCCCCAGCCAGCACAATCTCCATAATATAAGGAAAAATCCTAAACTAAACAAACCAGGTATTTTAAAGTGGAAGGCTAGAGGGAGACATGAGAGTAATTTTTCAAAGTTGAAGAGCTATCCTAGGGAAGAAAGTATGGATTTATTTTTCGTGGTCCCCAAGGATAAGACAAAAAAAAAAAAAAAACAATTGGTGGAGGTTTTACAAAGAGAGAGAATCAAACTTTGATGATCTTGGGAGCTCATAAGCATGAAACAGTCTGCCTCTTGCAGTCGGAGTTCTCCATCACTGGAGGCTTTCAAGCAAAGGTTGGACAACCACTTGTTTGGGATAGTGTGATTAGTACTTTGCTTTGGGCAGAAGGTTGGATGAAAAGACCTCCAAGAACTCTTCAAACCTTGTGATTCAGCTGGATCTCTACTATATGTAGCACCTGCCAATACAGCCAACAAGGAGGAATGCTGGGAGTTGTAATTCAGCAACACCCAGAAGACCATGCCTTCCAAGTTTTGCACGGGGGAGTGATGCGGCAGTGTTGTGGTTAGCCGGCAGCAGGTGCAGATGGCTGAGGAGAGTGATGACTCAGGTGAAGGGCCAGGACCATCAGGGAGTGGACTGCTGCCTTCAGAGATTGTGGGGGCTGGCAGCAGCAATGAGGAGGTTCCCGAGGAGCCTGTGCCAAGTGCGTGTGCACGCAGGGCTGCTTTCAGGAAAGAGCAGCTACAACAGCACAGTTGACTCGGGAGTAAGGCTGCAAGGTAATGGCTCCTCCCTCAAGAAGATAAAAGCCAGGTTTGAAAAAGCGTTCTTTGCAGACAGCAAAGAAGCTCTGAAGCTCAACTGGTGGACATCTTAGTTCGTGTTTGGAGAATCTTGTAAATTAGTTCTTATCTCTGGGTTTTTGGCAGCATTGACGGACAACTTGGCAAGGCTCTTTTTTTTATCGGAGCTAATTAGTGGAAAGCAGCCTTTAATCTGCAAAGGAACAGAATTCGTCATTAAACCTTAAAAGGTGGGGGCTGCTGCCTTTGTCTGTGTTTGCTCTTTGAGAACCCGGTTGGGTCAGAACAGGCAGATCCAATCCAAACTCATATAGACCAGAAGTTAAACGCCCACTTCTTTGAATCCGCCCTGTCGGCACTCAAGGCGGACTTTCCCATTTTATTACCTTGACATCTTCGACGTTGGGATGTGGGGGCATTTTCATCTGGACAATCGTGTAGAGGATATCATGGATGTGGTTGTTTAAGTAGAGGACGGGGTTGGCGATCACAGTTTTTGTGGCAGCGATGCTGGCTGAGAGCAGTGGTAACGTTGTGGGCAGCGGAAGCGGTGACTGTAGTTGTTTGACAGTAGTTTCCTGATGGGAGGGGGAAAAAATGGCAGAATTGGGAATATATCATTGCCCTTTAAAAAAAAGAACAACATTAAAAGCTTTGCAAAACCAGCATGAACAAATAGTGAGCAAAAGCAGTAAAGAACCAGAAAGGAAAAAAAAATCAGAAAGAATAAAAAGAAATATAGAGAAGCAGCTTCTTACTCTACAGCAGGGGTCTTCAAACTTGACAGCTTGTTGACTTGTGGACTTCAACTCCCAGAATTCCTCCTCCAGTCATATTAGCTGAGGATTTCTGGGAGTTGAAGTCCACAAGTCCTAAACTTGCCATGTTTGAAGACCCTTGTGATAGATGGTCGATAGATGATAGATAGATAGGTAAATAGGTAGGTAGGTACAGAGAGAGAGAGAGAGAGAGAGACGGAGGGAGAAAGAAAGAGATTATAGAAAGATAGGAGGTAGGTGATAGATCAGAGGTCTTCAAACTTGATAGCTTTAAGACTTGTGGACTTTAACTCCCAGAATTCCTGTTAGCTGAGGAATTCTGGGAGTTGAAGTCCACAAGTCTTAAACTTGCCAAGGTTGAAGACCTTTGCTCTACAGTTACAAAGAAAAAACCATTCACATTTTTCTACTATCCATTTCTTTCTGATCTTCAAAACACAAATCATAAATGCATTTTTTCCTGCTTTAGGCAAAGAGCTTACCAGTAGTCTTCTAATTAGGGCCATAACTGAGCCCCAAAATTTCCACTGCTAATCATGACAATGGTTCAGTGAATTTCGCCTCATTTTACAATGTTTCTTGCCACAGTTGTTAAAACGAGTGACACGGTTGTTAAGTGAATCTGGCCTCTCTGTTGATTTTGCTCATCGGAAGGTCACAAACGGGGATCATATGACCCCAGGGACACGGCGACCTCATCAATATGAGTCAGTGGCCAAGCATCTGAATTTTGCTTTATGTGGCTATAGTGATGCTGCAACAGTCTTAATGTGAAAAATAGTCCTTTTACATCCCTCTCTAAGTGGCTTATAGAGTCAGCCTCTTGCCCCCAACAATCTGGGTCCTCATTTTACCGACCTCGGAAGGTTGGAAGGCTGAGTCAACCTTGAGCAAGTCAGGATCGAGCCTGCAATCCTGCATTCTAACCACTGCGCCACCACAGAAGGAAGGGAGGGAGGAAGGAAGAAGGAAAATAGCAGTAGCTCTTACTTATATACTGCTTCACAGTGCTTTTACAGCCCTCTCTAAGCTGTTTACAGAGTCAGCCTCTTGCCCCCAACCACCTGGGTCCTCATTTTACCCACCTCAGAAGGATGAAAGGCTCAGTCAACCTTGAGCCTGGTGGGAATTTGAACTGCCAAATTGCAGGCAGCCAGCAGGCAGCAGAAGTAGCCTGCAGTACCGTACTCTAACCACTGCGCCACAGAGGCTCCTGCTAAAATGGTCCGAAGTCACTTTTTTCAGTGCTGTTGTAACTTTGAACAGTGACTAAATGAATAAATGTAAACTGGGCACTACTTGCATAAGGGGTTTCAATGCAGAAATGTAGCGATGATGCTATATCCTCAGGTGAGCCTTCTTACCTGCTGAGATTCCTGTAACAAGAACTTCAGCTCCATTCTGACGGAAGCCAGGCCGCCCCCCTGTGCCCCGTGAAGGCTGCAATAGCTTAGGAAAACCCGGAGAAGTGCCTGATTTTTCTGCAGCCACCATTTCCGCCGCTCTGCATGCTCTCGCTTGCTTTGCAACCGCCGCCGCTCGACCTGATGCCACTCGTAGGAGCCCGACGGCATCTTCTCCCCCATCTCTGGGTGGCCCAAGAGATCCCCATTGACTTGGCCCTCAGCTTGGCCGTCGTCTTTGCCCTGGGTTGCCTCGTGGTTGCAAATTTCGTGCAAGGCAGCGATTTCTTTCTCCAGCCAGTTGTACAACTGGAACCGGAGCTTCCCGCCATCTACTTCGTAGCCGGTGGCCAACGTTCTCAACTCTGTCATGAGGATTTTTAGGCAGGCCCGGAACTTGAGCTGTTCGGCAATCACATCGACTTCCATTTTGTCGATCTCACCTTCCTCGCCTTGACTGGGATCGGGACTTTTGACCTCCTGTTCTTTACTTTCCAGGTTGTTCATCATCAAACCTTTCTCTTCTTCCTCATCAAGTAAACTGCTTTGGTCATTCCCCCAGTCTAGTTTCAGAGGTTCATCTTCAAAGGTTATCAATGGTTTGCTCCAGTCAACCAGGGAGGAAGCTTCCGTAGTGCCCACTGGCTGTGACCAATCTGCCGTGCTGCCTTCGTCTAACACATTTGGGTCTGCCTTCAGACCATTCTGCATTAGTGGAGTGGATTCTCCTTTCTTGGCTGAAAGTGTGGACTTGCTTCTTATTTTGGGAAGCTTTGAAAGCACTTCCAGAGCCAGGACAGGGCAACCGACTTTGAAATGAGCATTTGCAGTGGTGAAGAAGAGTTTTCGTTCAATGAGATTAATTTTGTCCACAAAATTTTTATCCGCTTGCAACCCCAATGTTGCTAATGTCCCATCGGGCGAGCAGAAATTCCTTCGGATGAGCAAAGGGTGGGTACGCAGATAGTTGTAGAAACTGAACACCACGGGGTTGCAGGATTTGACAATAACTAGGGAAAATGGAAACAAATGGTTGTTGAGGCTTATACTGAACATCTGTCACATCAAATTTGGCAGCTTAGTCGGCCCTTTGAAAAATACCTGTCAGTCCCAATCAAGAAAGGCACCAAAGGTGTTTTCCCCAAAGATCGCTGGACTGTTTTTTTATTATTATTATTTTTTCTCCTTTGAAAAACATTTTGCTTCGCATCCAAGAAGCTTAATTGATTTCTGGTGGGAATGGAAGTTGTTAGAATGAAGAAGCTTCTTGAATGAGAAGCAAAATATTTTCAAAGAAAAACAAAACAAGAAAGTCCAACCAGGGTCAACTAGGACCTAGATTGGGGTGTCAAACTCAAGGCCCATAGAGGCGTTCTGGTCTACTCAGTGCAAAGAGGAAAGATCAGGCCAGTCTGGCTTCGGTTCAATCTACCCAATGCAAAGAGGAAACTTGCCAGACGTTTGGGGAGTAGGGTCAAGCTGGCCATGCCACCCAGTTGGCCGCACTCAACCAGTCAGCCACACCTACCTAGTCCCCCAAGGTCAACCACAGCCCTGATGTGGCTCTGAATGAAATTGAGTTTGACACCCCCTGACCTAGATGACTGAGAATCTCCACAGAATGTTATTTGGCGGCTTTGAAGCTGCTACAAGTTCTCTGTGTGATCTATGGCAGATGGGTGGCTAGTTGGTTAATTACGCACTCTTGCAATTTCTGGTAGATCTTGCAAATCTGCTGATATGTAAGTCTTCACCCAAATGAATCTAGTCGATTAAGACAGGTTTTTCTGAACACATTTATGAATGAACCTATTCAGAAGTTCCCCAACAATCTTCTCTGAAGTGACCCATAATTACGCAAATCTGAAGGAGTTTGTACAAAGCAATAGCAAAGTTAACCACATTAAGGGTGCTGATAAACATACAATGTGACTACTAGCATCTTGTGCAACAAATACATCTTTAGAAGAGAATATCTCTGGCTCACGATTGAACTCTGGAGCCCTTGTTGCTCTCTGTCTGAACTTGGTTGCCCTGCTGATGTTACTTAGTTGGGTAATGAAACACCTGCAAGAAACCAACCAAGCTCAGAGACCACCAAAGACTCCGCAATTCTATCTTTCTACATTGCCCATTCAAGACTGAGCTTTTCGACATTTCTTCACCTGGATTTTCATCTTCTTCTTTGGGGGTTTGCTCCAGTAAGGTGTCAAGGGCTCTTGTGTACTCTTTCATTACCCAGTAGGCCAGACTTCTCAGGAAAGGATCTGGATGCAAATTTGTGCAACAGAACCCGGTTCCATCTTTCTTACAGCCCAAAATCTTTTCGTAAAGAATGGCTGTGTAGGTGGAGGAGATTTCAAACTCAGACTCATACAAGCGGGCAATTATTAAAGCCAGCTGGATGTCTTCCATCTTCTCAAGGCACACCTGTGGGTGGGAAGGGAAACATAGACAAGGTCTCCTATATTTCATGTAGTTTATTTATATATATAAAAACAAAATTATAATACCGAAGCCAACATTAAACTAAGAGCAGTGATAAACAAAAGGAAGTCTCCATTTGATGATCCACTAACACACTCTCCATCTATCTGTTCATCCATACAATTCTCTCACCTGTCTGTCCATCCATCAATAAACCCACCCATCCATCCATGTCCATCGACACACCTCTCTGTTCATCCTTCTACCTACACTCACATCTGTTTGTCCATCCATCCATCCATCCATCCATCCATCCATCCATCCATCCATCCATCCACAGACCTACACATCCCTCTGTCTGTCCAACACACTCTTCCATTTGTTCATCCATCCAATGAACCAACCATCGGTTCATCAGTCCATTGACAAAATCACCCACTAGACCATCTGTCCATCCATATATGCACTTATAGTCTGTCTGTCCATCCATGCAGCTAAGCACCACCTGTCTGTTTGTCCACCAACACACTTGCCTGCCCATCATTCATGCATCCATTCATCCATGCATCCATTCATCCATGCATCCATTCATCAGTCCATTGACAAAATCATCCATCTATCCATCGACGCACCTAACCATGCATCTATTCATCCACACAGTCACCTACCAATCCATCCATCCATGCACACACTTATCAGTCTGTCTGTTTATCCATGCAGCCAACCACCCATCTTTCCGTTGATCCATCAACACACCCACCTATCCATCCTTCCATCTACACAACCATTCACCCACCCATCCACCTGTCCACCCACCCTCCCTCTGAACTCACACTGTCGTTTTGAATCCATACCTCAATGGCATCCTTTAATGATCCTGCTAATAAGAAAAAAGCTGCCGATTGCTCGAAGCGCTGTTTCCCCAGGAGGGCAAAGGCATTTTTCAGGGCAGCTTTGCGCCATCTGTCCTCACTGAAATTATGGCTGAAGAACTGGGTCATTTTCTCATCGTGCTGGGAACTGCAGGAAAAAACATCAAGCTGCGATTTGAGCCCCCACACTAGATATTCATTGACTGCACCAAACTGAGCAGGATTTACCTCTAAGTAAACACACCCTGGGTTACGCCGCTGTTAGCATCCAAAAGCTAACAGTTTCTGTTGTTTTGCAGAAGCCTCTTCTAAACCATGCCTTACCCTGGGCCAATTTCCTTGCCTCGCTTACCGAAATAATCCCCAGACCACAGCCTTCTTCTTCATTGCAAGATAAAAAACAGCAGCATCCAATGCATCGTTATTCCTCTGGAAGGCAGCTTTTGCAACCTGTTTGTGTTGAACAGAAGGGTACACAGTGTCATTGTCATGCAGTGTCACTCAGGGCAGGACACCACTGTACAATGTACAGGTATTTGAAAAATACCCTGATTCCATCTCCTCCGGGAAAACCGTTCACAATCTATAGTTGGTATCAGTTGAGGGATTATTTGTCTGACATCTGCAACAAGGTTATTGTAGGCACCAAGATGGCGGGATAATGAAATATCTCTATGAGATGGGTTGGGCTGAGAGAGAATGACTGACCCAGCTGGCTTTCATGCTTAAGGCAGGACTAGAACTCTCAGCCTCCCAGTGATTGGCCCAAGTCACCCAGCCAGCTTTCATGGCTAAGGTGGGACTAGAAATCCCAGACTCCTGGTGATTGGCCCAAAGTCATTCAGTTGGCTTTCATGCTTAAGGCAGGACTAGAACTCTCAGTCTCCTAGTGATTGGCCCAAAGTCAACCAACTGGCTCTCATGCCTAAGGAGGACTAGAAATCCCCGACTCCTGATGATTGGCTCAAAGTCATTCAGTTGGCTTTCATGCCTAAGGCAGGACTAGAACTCCCAATCTCCTGGTGATTGGCCCCAAATCACCCAACTGGCTTTCATGCCTAAAGTGGCACTAGAATTCCCTCTCTCCTAGTTTCTAGCCTGGTGTCTTAACCACGAGACCAAGCTGGCTCTATATACTAGCTCTGATTACCTTTTCCATGCATCGTCGAAGCGTGTGGATATTCCTGACCCACCAGCCTATCCCCATGGCTCTTAGCTCAGACCACTGGGGGTCTCCTCTTTGAATGGCAGGAATCGTATTGATCAGTTCTTCCTCTGCTTCTGAATGAAATGCCCAAGCAAAGTGGCATGTTGAAACCCCTGCACAATGACCAAAAGAAATCTGTTTCCATTTTTCAAAATGCCTAATATAATCGTATTAATTTTTAAAAAGTATATAAAAGTAATAAATTCATATTTTTCTTATTTATTACTCTTAAAATATTACCTTGATGAAGTAACTGGACGCGATATAAAGGTGGAAGGGATGTTAAAAGGCAGGTGTGTAAGCGCATGGCTAGTAGATACCTCAGACCACACTCATCTAAAGTGTCTCTCCCTGGAAAAGCAAACCAAGTATTTTACTACGGTGCAAACAAACAACATTCGGAACACTTTGTGAAAGGATCATCTAAAATATGTAATATCTATGGACCCCTCACATCCTGGACATAAATTGTTTCAACTCCTTCCCTCAAAACGACGCGATAGAGCACTGCACACCACAACAACTAGACACAAGGGCAGTTTTTTTCCTGAATGCCATAACTCTGCTAAACAACTAATTCCCACAATACTGTCAAACTACTTAGTAAGACTGTATTACTATTATTCTTCTCATTCTTCCTATTACTTATCTCTTCCTACTTATGGTTATAACCGTGTTGCTTGTATCTTTACAATTTATATTGTTTTATTTGTTTCCTAGTATGATTTGATTGCTTATTAGTAACCTATACCTATCATTAAGTATTGTATCTTATGTTTCTTAATGAATATATATTTATTTTTTTCTTATGTCCACTGAAAGCATATGGACCAAAGACAAATTTCTTGTGTGTCCAATCACACTTGGCCAATAAAGTCTGTTCTGTTCTGTTTTGTTTTGTTCTGTTCTGTTCTGTTTCATTCTATTCTATTCCATTCCATTCTCCTTTCTCCTCCCCCCTATCCTATCCTATCCTATCCTATCCTATCCTATCCTATCCTATCCTATCCCATTCCATATTCTATTCTATTCTATTCTATTCTATTCTATTCTATTCTATTCTATTCTATTCTATTCCATTCCATTCCATTCCATTCCATTCCATTCCATTCCATTCCATTCCATTCCATTCCATTCCGATTAGACCACTTATTTACCTGAGTAGTGCTTGTCTCGGTTTTCATCCAGCTCAGTACTTGTGGTGGCCACAGTGTCTGCTAGGGCTACCAAGAACATTTGCTCCAGCCGAGTCAGTCCAGGCAAACTTGAGTGCATTAAATGGCTTGAGAGGACACTGGCATGTTCTTGGCCAAAGTACGTTGGACCGTATTGGGAAAGGTTAATCACTTTGGATTTATGTTCTCTTCTCTCTGGCTCAAAATCGATGAAGTCATCGGTTGTGACCTGCTGGACCTGGAAAAGATCAGAGTATTGATCCTCAGCCTTCCTCTTCCTATGATGTTCCAGGTCTTTGGTTTGTTTAGGAGCTTCCTCTATTTTGTAGGTGGAGTCTTGGTCCGCTGCCAGCAAGGCGTACAACGGTAATGGTGGGATGGAATCGATCTCTGTGTAATCCCGTGTGCCTTCTTTCCCAGTGGTGATCGCATCCTTTGCTGTGCTACCACTCACGCTGATCGTGCGGGAGAGATGGCGCTTGGAGCCCCCACCGGCCGATTCTGGGTCTTTCACGATAGCGACTTCGCCTGCAATGCATTTTACGAGGTGGGAGAGAATAGCTTTCGCCCTGCGGACTTTCCCCAAGTCCATCAGCTCTAGAAGCTGGGTGGGATGATACTGGGGCAGAGTTGGCGAAAGCACGAAAGCTGCTTCGAAGAGCCCGCCATCTTGAATGACGGTGGGGGTTCCGAAGACATCATCCACCACGCCCGCGCCGTCAATGATGCTGGCTTTTTTGGCTAGCAAGCTAGCCTTGAATGGGTCTGTAATGGGGGAATCATCATGAGGAAAACCGTTGCTTTCTGCATTCCTAGATTTTAGGACGTGCTTCCATTGGGCGTAGACATGCATTTCACAGTCCATTCCTACCACCAGGATTCCATCTCTCACCCAAGAAAGGGAAACGGGCAAGGACGGGGTCCCATCGACTGAAGACACCAAATCAATGGATCTCAGAAGGATCCATCTGGACTTGATGCCTTGCTTGATGCTCCCGCCGAGCGGTAAGGTAATGACTGCCACACCATCTTTGCTGCTGGTTTGTTCCATCACAATTCCCGAGACACGTCCGTACATGAATATATTTGCACCAACCCCGACTGTAAGTATATGTGAACCGTCTTCCTTGGAAACCCAGTCTAAGTGGATCAGGTGCTTGATGTTTGGGATAAGGTACCGGTTTTTGTTCAAAAAGATTTCGGATTTACTGTAGACAAATAAGTTGCTGTCTACGCTAACCCTGGAATCCAGGACGTTCCCGACTTTAACGAGGTCATCCAGATGAATGGTCTGTTCCAAAACCCATTCCGATCCTCCAGTGGACTCGCACTCAAAGATACACACGTGCATAGAAAATTCTTTGGAAACAATTCCACTCGGCTGAATGGGTTGCTTGTAGGCTACAGCCAAGCGGCCAGTGTAAGAGCAGCTAACTGCAACTGGTCTCCCCACAATGCAAACGGTGCTGGTGGCATCTTCTTGCTCATCGTTCATCAAAGGCCATTTTTTCCAGGAATAGCTTTCTTTTGACCCACCTTGGCCATTTTCTGTAGTCTCTAGGGAACACCTCCAGAATCTAACTCTATTGTCTGAACAGGACGTCACCAACAAATAAGGGGCCAGGCAGACAGGATAGATGGAGGAGGAGCTCAGGTGCCCTGAATTAAATCACATAATTGTTAGGATTAGGAACAACAGTTGCATGAACACAAACTTCAAAGCAAGTCTATTGTCAGACGTGAACAACCAGACTGATCCATGCGTGTAGAGTTCAAACTAGCTACTTTATTGTTTTGTGCCTAATCTACAGGAATCTCTCCAGTGTCATGAATGCAAACTTCAAAGCAAGTCTATTGTCAGGCATGAACAACTGGATTGACCCACGCATGTAGAGTTAAAACTAGCTACTTTATTGTTTTGTGCCTATTCTACAGGAATCTCTCCAGAGTGGAAGCTATATAAGTGTCGAGTTCAAAATTGACATATGTGTAGCCATTTTATTTAGCTCTATATTCTAACCATATATTCCTTTTCTTTTTATCTCTTTGCTGGTAAAGCGGGGAGGGTTTTGGGCTCACCATATTCCTAAGGTGGGAGGAGTGGTTAGATAGTGAGGATTGTTTTGGCTAGGTGACTTTCCTTCCCATGGGGACAGGTCCCTGCTGAGACCTGGAGGTGGAGATTGATGACACCAGGCAACATTGATTTACTCCTGTTGGGGAATGTGACTTTTGGGAGGTTGTTCCTAATTTCCAATATTATGTGGTGTAATTCTGGTGTCAGATCCGGAATTACAACAGACGTTGCCAATTGACTTTGCTTATTTCTTTTTGAATGGGTTTCATCACTTGGAAACCTGACAATAAGTTTATATAGTTATTTTATATATAAATGGCTAAATATATTCATTTAAAACATTTATATACCCCCCTCATTTTATAATAAACTGGGGATGGCTCCCAATCTATTTGCATAATTTGCTAGTAATAACAAGGGCCCATCCACAAAGGGTATCACTAATTAATTTATCCAGCCTCCTATTTTACCTGCAGAAGGAGTAGCTCGTACCACCTCCACCCCAGGGGGCAGATCCAAGGGGCAACTGTAAACCAGGCTGGAGCTCAGTATAAGTTTACTAGCCGTCTGAAGGTTAGCCACCGATGAAGAACGCAGCATTGGCATTGTGCCAGGTGAAGTTTCTGGAGAAGAATCAGCCATTGGCTGCCCAGGAACAGTTAACTGGTGTCCCAACGAATGAACATCAACAGAGGATCCTTTCAAGAAGCATAACGGACAAACCATGTTAATGGAATGAAGACAGACTGTTTTTATTTTATTTTATTTTTAAATTAAACATTCAAGGCATATGTGAACAGATCAAAACAAAGTCATTTTACGTTATTGGTTTTTAACAGTCTGCAAACATACTTTAGGGATGAGCTTCTGGTCTTTCCATCTCTATGTTTAGGACTAAGCCTCCTCATACTGTAGGAGATGATGAGGCAAAGCTTGAGGGAAGGATCAAGCATGTCATTTGTCTCGAATACTTCTGTCCCCAGAAGACATCTAAGTCCAGCCCACCTTGAATTGCATTAGCTCTTATCTACCGCCAACCCGCTCTGACTGTTAATAGTTCAGATTCTTGTAGAGAGTATCTTAGCATGCTATAAATGTATTCATTTGAACCACTTTGGTTCCTGATTTCCTGTGCATGACATGCACCATGTTCAATGGGACTTATTCCTGATATATATGCTTAGATCACAATCAAGGTAATCAAATTCCATAGGTGCACAGGTGACTTGAGTTAATGACCATTCCATTATAGCCTACGAGCTCTTCAGCAGTCTGATCTGACTTAACAGCAGGGTAAGAGATCTTTTTTTCCAGACCAGAAACAGTATAAAAGTGGTTAAACAGGTGAATACGCCTACAGTTACACAGATCATGAAATCAACTGTATTAATCTGCAAGAGCTTCACTCACCTAAACATGCTTGGACAGACTTAAGGTGCAAATGCCACATGTTAAGAATTGAGCAGCCATTGGTGTCCTTCTCAATTACAATTAGATAGAACTTTTCAGAGAAGGGTGGAGGCCGATAGCCTGTTGAGAAATAAAACGTACTGCATAGTTGATATTGCAATAAAAAATAAACATTGTGCCATCTCACAAGAATAGATAACATCCTTCCTTCTCTTCTCTCTCTCTCTTTCTCTCTCTGTCTCTGTCTCACAAGAGCATCACAGTAGTGGGCATTCTCTAGTTGAGCCTTCAGTGGTAATAAAGAAGGCAGGCACGTGGCTATTTACTCTGCTAAACTACTCTGAAATTGGCTTGGTTGAAACCTAAAATAACCAGGAACTACTGGATTATGGCTTGGCCAGATGGTGATTCTCCCCCTAAAAGCAGTCTAATCAAATCCTGCTTGCGCTTCCTTTGTTATGTGTATGAAAGAGAACATATTTCCCATCCTGTACAGACCTCTACTCTCTACTCACACAAAAAATCTCCACAGACCGTTCTCATTCTGGTCATTCATATTTCGAATTGTTACCATCAGTGAGACGTTATAGATGTCTTAAAATGAAGACTAATAGACTGAGAAACAGTTTCTTTTCCAAGGCAATAATGGTCTTGAATCAAACAGTACATTTGTGATTTAGTTCGATATATAAAGTAGCATTTTTAAGCTATCTAACTTAATATATGTTTTAAATAGGTTTTAGATTAGGCTTTTTTTAAAAATAATAATAATTATTTAATAATAATTATTATTATTATACTTTTAAAATACTGTGTAGTGTGATTGTGATGTGGTGTTTGGGGCACTGTGCTGGAGTAGCTTTCAAATTTCATTGTATTTTGAATGCAATGACAATAAAGGTATTCTATTCTATTCTATTCTAGAATCGAGATTCAGTTGAGATTGCAACTCTACCTAACCAACCATGTCATGTATTTCATGACTGAATGAGACTTTGATCCATAACCAAGTTCCAAATCCTCATTCTCCTTTCCTTCATTACAACGGCTCAGCAGTTGGTTGGACAGCCATTTTTAATTTTTAATCCTTTTTTTTAAAATCGGTCATCATTAAATCTCATATAATGCTTCCATCAGATTACTAGTCTTCACACCTCATATCAAGCCACAGACTGGAAACCAGATTAGAGTTTAGCATTGTATATATATATATATATATATATTTTCTTTTAAAGACCCTGTTATCTCTTGCATCAGGGTGGAATCTGTGACTGAATGGAGCTGAGCATTTACTGGCCAGATGCCCTTCCTGATGTCTACATGGAGCTCACAGCAAATATTTTCTCTTTCTGCCCAGAGAGAGAAATATCTACCACTACCTAGGATTGAACTCACTGCCTTATTATGAGGTCAGAACTTTACCTCTAGACCACCTCTCTGCTCACTTTAGCATTATGTATAAACCCCATCATTCTGAAAAGCCAGGTTTACAGATCCAATTAGCTTACAAAAAGCATCACAAGACCTGTAGAAGGTTGGAAAAATATCTCCGTTTCCTTCCGCTCCACCTCTTCCTTCTGTAGCTTGTACCCCAAAATGAAGTCTTCTTGAAAGACGTGAAGCAATTGTGTGTTGGACCCACACTGGAAGCAGAGTCAAGAAAATATAAGCAAATTAGAACTTTCCAAGTAATTATTTACAGTGCTATTCAAGGTATTAGGCATTTTGGCATATGAGCTTTACACAAATAAGTTAGTCTATCATTGAACACAAGGTTCTTCACACTTGGCAGCTTTTAAGACTTGTGGACTTCCACTCCCAGAATTCCTGAGCTAACATGACTGGAGGAGGAATTCTAGGAGTGGAAGTCCACAAGTCTTAAAGCTGCCAAGTTTGAAGACCCCTGATTTAACATGTCAATGGAGAGTCTCAGTCACCCAGATCATGGTTGTCCTAAAGATGCTTTTTCAAAAGGCAACTGGACTTTCTTTGTTTTTCCTTGAAGACGTTTCGCTTCTCATCCAAGAAGCTTCTTTATTTCTGATCCAAGAAGCTTCTTCAGTCAAAACTGAAGAAGCCTCTTAGATGAGAAGAGAAACACCATCAAGGAAAAACAAGTTCAGTTGCCTTTTGAAAAGGGATTTGGGATTATCATTTAACACTTTCATGCCCAGGTAATGGAATTCCCCAAGGTATGAAAAAGGAACAAATTGTACAATATCTTTATACCAAGATATTTTACTGTTTGTTTCTTCTTGAAGCACCCCTTACAATTACTATGGGAAGATTCAGGACGAATAAAAGGCAGAAATTTCTTTACATTTTGCGTAGTTGAGCCATCTAAGTTTCTGTCATTGGATCTAAGGATGGTCACCAATTAAGATGGATTTTTTAAAAAATTAAATACTTTTTATTGAAATTTAAGCTTGAACATGGTGGTCTTTTTGACATATATCTCAGTCTTTACACTGTTATATGAGCAAAATATCATCAAACAATATAAAAATATTTATATACATATATACAGCTATATACATATTTACATTTGCTCTTTGTATCGATTTCTATCTTAGACATTATGTTGCAATACAATCTCTTCTTAAATTCTAGTTCACATTTTCTACACTTCCTTTCATATCCCTCCATACATAACATTTTTCCCATACCGCATACAATTCTGAAGTATCTAGCTCCTTCAATTCTAATGTCATACTATCTAGCTGAGTGCACTGAAAAATCTTTTCTATTACTGACTAAATGTTCGGTATTCCTTTCAATTTCCATGTTTGGGCAATTAATAATCTTGCAGCTGTAATAACACGAATGATTAGGTACCAATTTAGATGGTTTTAAAAGGGGTGGTAGGCGAACAGATTCATGGAGAACTTGGTGGTGCAGTGGTTAGAATGCAGTACTGCAGGCTAACTCTACCCACTGCCAGCAGTTCAATCCTGACTGTCTCAAGGTTGACTCAGCTTCCATCCTTCCAAGGTCAGTAAAATGAGGATCCCAATTGTTGGGGATGATACGCTGACATTGTAAACCACCCAGAAAGTACTGTAAAAAGCGATGGAGCGGTATACAAGAGCTATTACTATTTAATTGCTTCTAATACTGACTGTCAGGTACCTTTGGAATCTTAAGAAGTAAAACTTAAGATTTGTTGTCTACGTTACAGTAGGTAAGTGATTTACCTGGTCAGTTATGACATCCAGCTCAATAATGCATCCTGGCCGAGCTGTGGACTGCTGGCTTACAATGTTGAACACTTCTCCGATCAATTTCTAAAGCAGGAAACATGAGCAAACCCAGCACCGTCAAATACTTTAAAGCAGGGGTGTCCAACCTTGGCAACTTTAAGAGTTGTGGACTTCAACTCCCAGAATTCTGGGAGTTGAAGTCCACAACTCTTAAAGTTGCCAAGGTTGGACACCCCTGCTTTAAACAATATTGGTAAACAACAGCTTCAAGTCTGAATCTACATTGGGAATAAAATAAAGCAGAGCAGAGTAGGATACAGGTACTCCTCGACTTAAAACCATCCATTGAACCATTGGTTGACATTACGACATTGAGGAAGGTGACTTCAAACCAGGGGTGGGCTTCAAAAATTTTAGCAAAGGGTTTTCTGCCTAGTTGCTGGGTGGTGGGCGTGGCCTAGTCAGCCTCCTGCACCCTGGCTAAGGGGAAGGGAGCATTTTTGCCCTTCCTGGGCTCCGGAGGCTTTCCTTGAATCTCCGGGGAGAGGGTTAAAATGGCCTCCCCGGGCTCTGGAGGCTCTCTGGAAGCCAGAAACAGGCCCATTTCCAGCCTTCTTAAACTTCTGGGAGGTTGTTTTTTGCCCTCCCGTGCCCTGCACTTAATCTGCATCCAAAATGGGCCATGTGGGGACTCTTGGGAGGGTAGGGTAGGGTTGGGCAGGGCCAGCCAGGAGTGGGATTTGGGGGCTGCTCCGAACTGCACAGAATCTTAGCTAGGGGCTGTCCCAAACCTTTGCGAACCCCCAGCAATCCACCCCTGCTTAAAACCAGTCCTCACACTTAAGATGCCACAGCAGCCTCATTGTCACGTGATCAAAATTAGACGCGGCAGCCATCATCTGTTTATGAGGGTTACAGAAACCCTGGGATTACAATGATCCCTATTTGTGACCTTCTCAGCGGGCTTCCAACAAGTGAAGTCAACAGGGGAAAGCCGGATTTTGGGCAACGATCCTGTGATCGACTTAACAACTGCCATGATTCACTTAACAACCGTGGTTAAAAAAAAAGTTTGGAAAATTGGGCCCCTCGCCCTTAACTGCTGCCTTGCTTAGTAACGGAAATGCTGGTTTCAAGTACGGTTATAAGTCGAGAGCTACCTGTGCTATACAGTAGAATAGAATAGAGACTAGAGAGTCGAAGTCAAGTCATATCAAATCAAATCAGCCCGTGAAACTTACAGAGGCTCCAGGATCACTGAGTTCATCTAACAGCTTCCGAGCATCGACCACAGCTTGATACAGCCTCAAGTTCTTCCCGTCGGACGCCACGAAGCAGGCGCTGGCCGAATTGCAGTATGTCCCTAATTCAAGAACAAGTTAGCGTCGAGTAAGAGCTGTGCAGTTCAATTCTTATTAGACAAGCTGTTGGTTATTTCCTACCCCATGGAAAGTGAAAACCTCCAAAGATCTAATTGCAAAAGGATAGCAGCCTTTTCCCTCCTTGCAATAAAAGAACAAAACAAAAATCAAACATCTGGTTTTAGAGAAAATAAAAATAAGGGTATGCCAATTCCAGCATTTGAAACCTTCAAGGATTGTTGTCATGGAATGTGAGAATGAAAAGAGAGGAAAGGTCTAGGAAAAAAATAGAGAAGAGAGTGAGGGGTTCCCACAGTTTAAAGTTAGAAGAAGAAACTTAGGAAGGACCTGCTGTGATATCTTAAGGAGTTAAAAGTAGCAGTGGGAAGTTTTGTACTTTTAGACCTGCAAGATTCTATTGTAGCCTTACAATAAATCAGATTTAGTTTATCAGGTCGTATTTCTTGTCTGGATTATCCAGGAGAGCTGACAGTTGTACAACTAGCATGTTAATCTCTCTTCTACATATACAGTTTAGGACTTTGTAACAGAATAACAGAATAAGTTGGAGGTCTTCTAGTCCAACCCTTACTCAGGCAAGAAACCTTGTAACATTTCAGACAAATGCTTGTCTAATCCCTTCTTAAAAACCCTCCAGCGTTGGAGCACTCGCAACTTCTGAAGGCAAGTCGTTCCACTGAGTGTAGGAAAGGAGCAGGCTGGGCTCAAGGGCAGAGTTAAACACATCATCAGCTTGTAGTCCTTATGAAGCTACATGGCACCTCATCCCTTCATAAATTCTGCTGATCTTTATTGAAGCACCAATTTGGCATGACTGTTGCTAGATCAGATTCTGGTGTAGAAGTACCGGTACCATGGAAGGTGAAGGACCAGGGGGAGACATGATAGCAGCCTTCCAATATTTGAGGGGCTGCCACAGAGAGGAGGGTCAATCTATTTTCTAAAGCCCCTGAAGGCCAGACAAGAAATAATGATGGAAACTGAACAAGGAGAGATTCAACTTGGAAATAAGGAGAAACTTTCTGACAGGGAGAGCAATCAACCAATGAAGTGAAGTTGTCTTTGGAAGTTGTAGGCGCTTCATCACTGGAGGCTTTAAAGAAGAGATTGGATTCCCGTCTGTCAGAAATGATGTAGGGTCTCCTGCTTGGACAGGGGATTAGACTAGATGACCTTCAAGATCCCTCCCAACTCTGTTAATCTGTATCTAATAAACTTTTAGAGCTTTGCACTCAACTCCCATTCTTGGTTACTTGCATGTGATAAAGGGAGAATGAACAGTCTTACTTCCTATGCAGGGAGAGGTGAGATTATCGTACTGACCCAGACAATAGCTAGGGATAAGAGTTGGGAGCCAGGCCACGTTCGAGAAAGCAGAAGTATGGAGAGAATTAATGCGCGCCAGTTCCGATACTCCTCCTGTGTAGGACAAAGGCCCAATGGGATCCACTCGCCAAAGGATCAGCTCACTGTAGATCGCATCCGGGTTGTAGAATGTACGAGTGGCTGCATTTTGAAGGTGCTGCTTGGCGGGGGTCCTCAGAGTGGGACGCATGGGATATGCTGATTTACTCAGTCCTTCCAAATCCCACGGGGCGTCAACCTTGGGAGTCAGAAGAGCGTTGTGGTGGGACGAGGTCAGCAGCAGCGGGAGCACCGAATGGCAAGCCAGGTCATTGAGGTGGAACCGATGGCCACAGTACCGAAACTTGTGAGTTACGGTGTGGACCGTGGTAAAGGCGGATTTGTCTGCGAAAGAAACGGCCCACTGGTTTAAAGAGCCGTCAATGTGTTTGGAGATCATCATGACGGTGGGAGTAGACAGGTTTCCGCTGGACTGATCCTGGAATCTGCTGGGTCTACATCCAGACAGGCTGTCTGAAATGCTCGTTCTTTTCCACGCTGGGACACCACTGCTTTCCTTCAAGAAGGTCGGGCAGGCATACATCATGATATGTTTACTGAGGGAGCTGGCGTCGCCTGATGGGAAGGCCACGGGAATCTGAGAAGAAAAGGAAACCTAGAAAGAAGAGGAAGGAAATTTACCTGTTTTATTTATCGCATGGTGCATTCACATCACATTTCGATGAAAACAAAAGGAGATAAAAATACAAACTGCAGAATCTATCTATCTATCACTCATGCATCATCACAAAATCTCCAGAACTGTAATTTGGCACAAACTTGAAATTTGGCACGTATCTTCCTCTTGGCTTCTAGGTGCTCGCTAAGAAAGGATTTTTTGAAATGACCATCAGAGCATTAGTATTTCCTATGTTATTATTATTAATATGCTCTGATGCTAAGGAGTTCTACTCCCCCTCCCCACCTGAAAAGAAATCTCTTCCAAATGCAAAACACAAGCAGAAGAGAAAAGTTTCAGTTTTAGTTTCAGTTTCGGAGCACCAAGCAGCTTTAGTATAGAACAGTTGAGCTAAACCATGCCCAGGCTCCTTACTGTCTCCTTCTTGCTCACACAGCAAATACTGTTTCAGTTTCCAAATAGCCCTCAACTCTCTCACACACTGACAGGAGGCTACCCAGATGAATACCAATGGATGCTAGTAGGCAGAGGCAGATTTCCCCCCTTATTTTCCTCCACCAAAACTAACCCCAATCGCAAAGTTTCGTAGTGAAGCACAGGTATCCAGCTAGTCTAAAATATTATAAACCTATGTCTAGATTACATATATAAATTTTTGCTTCACTTGCTCACCCAGGAAATCTCTATAATAGGCCCTGTTTTGGCACTCTGCCTCTATAGGTTGGATAGTTTGTTTTTTGGCCCCAAATCACAATCCGGCGATGGTATTTTGTCTCACTTATAGTGGGTGTCTGCATATGTACCACGGCCAGTGCAAATTTGGTTCAGTGTTGGGCCTATCGCATGGGGCTAGTCAAATCCAACTGTTTTTTTTCAAGGTGCAAGGCAAAGTTTGACATTGTGGGACAATTTTCTATCCAATGTTTGCTTCCACACATTATCAGAACAAGATAGAATAGGAATAGGGAGAGGAGAGGACAGAAGATAGTTCTTTATTGGTCAAGTATGATTGAACACACAAAGAATTTGTCTCCGGTGCATAAGCTCTCAGCATAACAACATACAACAACGAGGTGATAGGTTCTAGATCATAAATCATCGTTACGATCATTCATGATAAGATACAAACAACAAATGATAAATCATCAGATACCAACAGGAGAAGATAGTAGCAAAGATGGGAAGGTGAGAAAGACGACAATAGCAATACAGCCTACTACATGGGTAAATTTGTGAGGCCTAAGACAGGGTTGGGGGGAATGAAGCGTTCAGCAAAGTGATGGCCCAGGGGGAAAAAAAAACTGTCTTCGAGTCTAGAAAGAAGAAATACCCTCTTTTTTAAAAGAAAGAACAACCCTCAACATCAAACCCAACCACCTCTTCCCTGTGAATCGTATTTTAAAAAATCCTATGAATTGTTAAATGCTAGGACAAAACTTAGAGGCGGCCATTCAATGCATCATTGCATTTAACCTGCACTTAGAAAAGAAAAAAAAATCAGCAAATAGCATCTGCGGGCAAGTGGATATCAAGAGTAGACCCCGGGTTTGAATACTCCCTTCCTCTTCTCTGAGCACAGGAACGAGTCCAGGGCTTGGAAGATGCATCTACCTGGACTTGCCGAAAGATGCCTGGGCTGTATTCATCTAGATGTTTCACGTGCCACACTAAAAAGGTCCCATCCACGGGATGAATGGTGAAGAGCATATCTGGATTTTCGTTCCATTCTTTAAGTAGAATTTCAATCTTCCGGTCGAGCAAGATGGTAGGAAGAGGAACTGGTGAAGCAGCTGGAGAAAGGATTTTGGGACTTCCTTCCTTTTCTCCATCCTCATGATCTGAGGAGCCGGTCCCCGTTTCAGACTCTCTATCCAGAGACAACTCTAGAAGAAAAGATCAAAAGATCAGGAGCCGTTGTGTTGCCTGATGTTGCATTGCGAACAACGAAAAAGAAAGGAAGTAGGATACAACATACCAGACTACCCTCATTCAGCATTTCCTATTCTGAGGACTGAGAACGAAATGCTACAAAAAAAGGTTTAATAGAAGCTTCTGGGAGGGAATATATAGAAACAAGGACAATTTTGCCTTATTATTTCATTGACTTGCTAGAACATGAGTTGGTTGATCATAAAAGTGCACCAAGGTCAGGAAATCTGAATACTTATTAAACATTTCTCTCTACATGTGGTCTTCAATTTACAATCCCAATTGAGCCCCAAATTTCTGTTGCTATGACCTTTCTTGCCACAGTTGTTACAGTTCTTAAGTTAGTAACCTCATTGTTGAGTGAATTTGTCTCCCCCATTGAATTTTGCTTGTCAGGTTACAAAAGCTGACCACATGACACAGGAACACGGCAACCGTCATAAATATGATTCTATTGTCCGGTGTCTGAATTTCGATCACAGTCTTGAGTGTGAAAAACAATCACGAAGCACTTTTGTCCGTGCTGTTGTAAACTTTGAACGGTTACTAAGTGAACCATGCCAAGGACTACATGTACAACCAAATCAGAGGTGGTGTTCAGCAGGTTCTGACCAGTTCTGGAGAACCGGTAGCAGAAATTTTGAGAACTGGCAAATACCACCTCTGACTGGCCCCGCCCCCATCTATTCTCTGCCTCCTGAGTCCCAGCTGATTGGCTGGGTCTCCTTTGGTTGCCCTGCACAGGAGGACGGAGCTGGAAAGTAGGTTAGTGGGGTGGGAAGGGAATGGGATTTTGCAGTAAGCTTCCCCCAGGAATGGGGTGGCAATGAACATTTTACAATATCCTTCCCCTGTCACACCCACCAAGCCACACCCACTAAGGCACACCACGCCCACCAAGCCACGCCCACAGAACTGGTAGTAAAAAATTTTTTAATCCCACTACTGAACCAAATGAACTGTGTCAAGGACTAGAAGTCAAAGCAATATTGTTAATCAAGTGTAACCATCTTCATCCTCAGCTATAACTACTTGGGTGGTTTAGGAAAGGAGACAAATCTGCAACTAACCATGATCAAGTTTCATGAGCAAGCCTCTCTCTTTCTTTTCGCCTCCTCTTTCAAACACATCTTCTTCCGCTCCTTTCATCTGCTGATCTGCCAGTTCTCGTAAGTGTTGCATAAATATTTCCGTGGAGGATGTAAAATGGAATTCCTTATTATTTAGCCAATGAACCACAAATCCTTCGCTGCCTTCATCGAAATTAAAAGCAGTCTTCACCAAAGCCGATGGAATATCTGAAGAAGCGACAGTTTTGGGTGGAAAAAAACCCAGATTGATTTAGACTTTTACGAAGTTATTCAATGTTTTTAGGCACTTGAGAAATGGGTTTCCTTAAAAGGATGTTACAACAGCTTGGAACAGTTATCAACCATTTCCCCAGTGCCAAACCTTCTTTTAAGAGGAAATTAACACAAGCTATCAAATTCAACATCTGCAACTATTGCCCTCGGTCAGTAGTTATTGAAACTGGGTGTATATAAGACATCTAGGTAGGGGAAGCCTACACATATATTTATTTGCAAAATGACAGAAGCAGCAAAGAGACAAAGTACATGTGTTTGAGTAATATTCTCCACCTCACTCCCTGTTCCTCTTGTTCTTTTTTTTTCTTCTGCAATTTTTTTAAAGTCATCCTGCTAAGAGTTTGCTCTGCACTCCAAGTCTAAAAGCAAAAGCTACTGCTAAACCGCAATTTGCAAATAATAACTAAAGACTGTCGGTTGAGATGCTGAGGAAATTATGCAAGACAGGAGAAAGAATTTATATCTATATTATTACAAACTATACAATTTTATCTTTTAAGGCCATAAGCTGCACAGAGTTACCATGTGGCAAAATGGGCGACTAGTAAGTGTTATAAGTAAAACAAATAAATTTGTATAAATTAAGAGCCCTGGTGGCGCAGTGGTTAGAATGCAGCCCTCTGCCCACTGCCAGAAATTCGATCCTGACTGGCTTAAGGTTGACCTCCTCCTTCCATCCTTCCAAGGCTGGTGAAACAAGGACCCAGATTGTTGGGGGCAGTACGCGGACTCAGTAAACGGCTTAGAGAGGGCTGTAAAACACTATGATGTATAAATCTAAGTACTATTCATCATCCTCTTTTAACAATCCCATAACCCTTTGTGGGGTGAAGTCTGGGCAACTGAATGGAGCTGAGAATTTCCTGGCTGGATGCCCTTCCTGTCACCAATGTGGAGTTATATTCAGCAGATATATTCTCATTGTGCCCAGAGAAATATCTGCCTCTACCTAGGATCGAACTCACAGACTCCCGATTTTGAAGTGACAGCTCCATTTCTAGGCTACCGCACCACTCTATATAAGTCTAAGAGCTAGTACTAAATTTAAAAGTCCATTGCAAAGTCTGAAGCACCACCAATCCTGATCTCATACTGTAGAGAAAGCTAAATTCTTCTGCTTAGCGTACCTAGAGTATAGAGAAAAGATTGACAAGCTTCTACTGTCAAACCCGAAACTGACCTACATGTAGCCATTTTAGTTAGGCTTAGTATATATTCTTTTTCTCACTTTGGCAGTTATGGGGGAAGGGTTTCGGGCTAGCCACATTCTTAAGTGGGGAGGAGTGGAGATAGAGAGAGTTGTTTAGGCTAGGTGATTCTTCTTCCCATGGGAAAACGACCTGTCCCTGCTCAGCCCCCTTGAGGTGGAGATTTATGACATCAAGCAACATTGAATTACTTCTATTGTAGAACATGACTTTTGTTTCTAACTTCTAATATTGTGGGGGTAATTCTGGTTTGTATCATATCCGGAATTACCACGGATCAGATCCGGAATTACCACAGCCAATTTGGTGCTTTCCTAAAAATAAAAGAAATTGTCTTGGAAGATGGACTTTGTTCTTTTCTTATTAAATGGATTTCAACCACTTGGAAACCTGACATCTACTTTGTAGGATAGGCAGAAAATACAAATACAGAATTCACCAGTGTTGGGGTTAATGCTTGCAGCTATGTGGAAATGGCAGAGTGCATTAGCATGGTGAGAGATATGGCGTTGCACTTCATGGATTCCCAACTGGTTGGGTAGGTCTTCTGCATGAGTGATAAGCACTGAAGATCTTCGCTGACCCTTCCTCAAGTTTTTCAGATGATGGATTGTCTGAAGCAGAGGAAAAGAAGAGAAGATTAAAAAAAATAAGTAATTTTTAAAAAAAGACCAGAACAAACCCCATCAGGAAGGTCATTTTAATTCAGAGTGAATATGCACTTCCGAAACATAAACCAGTTTTCTTGCTAAAATTGGGCTAAACTAGCAACAGACAGAGAAGATGTCACTAGTGACTAGGAAGCAGTAGCTATTTGGCCTGGTGTCTTAATTTGACCACCTTTTAGTTGGAGGTCACATCTTGGGGAAGGAAGGAAGTTACAAAGAAAGGAAGGAGGTTACAGAGGAAGGAAGGAAAAAAGGAAGAAAGGAAGTTACAGCAGAAGGAAGAAAGGAAGTTACAGCAGAAGGAAGAAGGATAGAGAGGAAGGAAGGAAGGAAGGGAGTTACGGCAGAAGGAAGGAAGTTACAGCAGAAGGAAGAAAGAAAGGAAGGAAGTTACAGCAGAAGGAAGGAGGATACAGAGGAAGGAAGGAAGTTAGAGCAGAAGGAAGGAAGGAAGTTACAGCAGAAGGAAGGAAGGAAGAAAGGAAGGAAGTTTCAGAGGAAGGAAGGAAGGAAGTTACAGCAGAAGGAAGAAAGAAAGGAAGGAAGTTACAGCAGAAGGAAGAAGGATAGAGAGGAAGGAAGGAAGGAAGGGAGTTACGGCAGAAGGAAGGAAGTTGCAGCAGAAGGAAGGAAGAAAGGAAGGAAGTTACAGCAGAAGGAAGGAGGATAGAGAGGAAGGAAGGAAGAGAGTTACGGCAGAAGGAAGGAAGGAAGTTACAGCAGAATGAAGGAAGGAAGAAAGGAAGGAAGTTTCAGAGGAAGGAAGGAAGTAAGTTTCAGCAGAAGGAAGGAGGATAGAGAAGAAGGAAGGAAGGAAGAGAGTTACGGCAGAAGGAAGGAAGGAAGTTACAGCAGAAGGAAGGAAGGAAGGAAGGAAGGAAGCTTCAGAGGAAGGAAGGAAGGAAGTTACAGCAGAAGGAAGAAGGATAGAGAGGAAGGAAGGAAGGAAGGGAGTTACGGCAGAAGGAAGGAAGTTGCAGCAGAAGGAAGAAAGGAAGGAAGGAAGTTACAGCAGAAGGAAGAAAGAAAGGAAGGAAGTTACAGCAGAAGGAAGGAGGATACAGAGGAAGGAAGGAAGTTAGAGCAGAAGGAAGGAAGGAAGTTACAGCAGAAGGAAGGAAGGAAGAAAGGAAGGAAGTTTCAGAGGAAGGAAGGAAGGAAGTTACAGCAGAAGGAAGAAAGAAAGGAAGGAAGTTACAGCAGAAGGAAGGAGGATAGAGAGGAAGGAAGGAAGGAAGAGAGTTACGGCAGAAGGAAGGAAGGAAGTTACAGCAGAATGAAGGAAGGAAGAAAGGAAGTAAGTTTCAGAGGAAGGAAGGAAGTAAGTTTCAGCAGAAGGAAGGAGGATAGAGAAGAAGGAAGGAGGATAGAGAAGAAGGAAGGAAGGAAGAGAGTTACGGCAGAAGGAAGGAAGGAAGTTACAGCAGAAGGAAGGAAGGAAGGAAGCTTCAGAGGAAGGAAGGAAGGAAGTTACAGCAGAAGGAAGGAAGGAAGAAAGGAAGGAAGTTTCAGAGGAAGGAAGGAAGGAAGTTACAGCAGAAGGAAGAAAGAAAGGAAGGAAGTTACAGCAGAAGGAAGAAGGATAGAGAGGAAGGAAGGAAGGAAGGGAGTTACGGCAGAAGGAAGGAAGTTGCAGCAGAAGGAAGGAAGAAAGGAAGGAAGTTACAGCAGAAGGAAGGAGGATAGAGAGGAAGGAAGGAAGGAAGAGAGTTACGGCAGAAGGAAGGAAGGAAGTTACAGCAGAATGAAGGAAGGAAGAAAGGAAGGAAGTTTCAGAGGAAGGAAGGAAGTAAGTTTCAGCAGAAGGAAGGAGGATAGAGAAGAAGGAAGGAAGGAAGAGAGTTACGGCAGAAGGAAGGAAGGAAGTTACAGCAGAAGGAAGGAAGGAAGGAAGGAAGCTTCAGAGGAAGGAAGGAAGGAAGTTACAGCAGAAGGAAGAAGGATAGAGAGGAAGGAAGGAAGGAAGGGAGTTACGGCAGAAGGAAGGAAGTTGCAGCAGAAGGAAGAAAGAAAGGAAGGAAGTTACAGCAGAAGGAAGAAAGGAAGGAAGGAAGTTACATCAGAAGGAAGAAAGAAAGGAAGGAAGTTACAGCAGAAGGAAGAAAGAAAGGAAGGAAGTTACAGCAGAAGGAAGAAAGGAAGGAAGGAAGTTACATCAGAAGGAAGAAAGAAAGGAAGGAAGTTACAGCAGAAGGAAGAAAGAAAGGAAGGAAGTTACAGCAGAAGGAAGAAAGAAAGGAAGGAAGTTGCAGCAGAAGGAAGAAAGAAAGGAAGGAAGTTACAGCAGAAGGAAGAAAGGAAGGAAGGAAGTTACATCAGAAGGAAGAAAGAAAGGAAGGAAGTTACAGCAGAAGGAAGAAAGAAAGGAAGGAAGTTACAGCAGAAGGAAGAAAGGAAGGAAGGAAGTTACAGCAGAAGGAAGGAGGATACAGAGGAAGGAAGGAAGATAGGAAGTTACAGCGGAAGGAAGCAAGCTACAGAGAAAGGAGGGAAGGAAGGAAGGAAGGAAGGAAAGAAGTTTACAAGTTTTATTATCTTGTAAACAATTGACAAATCAAATAAATAAATAAAATAAATAAATAAGTTACAGTGGAAGGAAGTTACAGCAGAAGGAAGGAAGGAAGGAAGGAAGTTACAGCAGAAGGAAGAAAGAAAGGAAGGAAGTTACAGCAGAAGGAAGAAAGAAAGGAAGGAAGTTACAGCAGAAGGAAGAAAGAAAGGAAGGAAGTTACAGCAGAAGGAAGAAAGAAAGGAAGGAAGTTACAGCAGAAGGAAGAAAGGAAGGAAGGAAGTTACATCAGAAGGAAGAAAGAAAGGAAGGAAGTTACAGCAGAAGGAAGAAAGAAAGGAAGGAAGTTACAGCAGAAGGAAGAAAGAAAGGAAGGAAGTTGCAGCAGAAGGAAGAAAGAAAGGAAGGAAGTTACAGCAGAAGGAAGAAAGGAAGGAAGGAAGTTACATCAGAAGGAAGAAAGAAAGGAAGGAAGTTACAGCAGAAGGAAGAAAGAAAGGAAGGAAGTTACAGCAGAAGGAAGAAAGGAAGGAAGGAAGTTACAGCAGAAGGAAGAAAGAAAGGAAGGAAGTTACAGCAGAAGGAAGAAAGAAAGGAAGGAAGTTACAGCAGAAGGAAGAAAGAAAGGAAGGAAGTTGCAGCAGAAGGAAGAAAGAAAGGAAGGAAGTTACAGCAGAAGGAAGAAAGGAAGGAAGGAAGTTACATCAGAAGGAAGAAAGAAAGGAAGGAAGTTACAGCAGAAGGAAGAAAGAAAGGAAGGAAGTTACAGCAGAAGGAAGAAAGGAAGGAAGGAAGTTACAGCAGAAGGAAGGAGGATACAGAGGAAGGAAGGAAGATAGGAAGTTACAGCGGAAGGAAGCAAGCTACAGAGAAAGGAGGGAAGGAAGGAAGGAAGGAAGGAAAGAAGTTTACAAGTTTTATTATCTTGTAAACAATTGACAAATCAAATAAATAAATAAAATAAATAAATAAGTTACAGTGGAAGGAAGTTACAGCAGAAGGAAGGAAGGAAGGAAGGAAGTTACAGCAGAAGGAAGAAAGAAAGGAAGGAAGTTACAGCAGAAGGAAGAAAGAAAGGAAGGAAGTTACAGCAGAAGGAAGAAAGAAAGGAAGGAAGTTACAGCAGAAGGAAGAAAGAAAGGAAGGAAGTTACAGCAGAAGGAAGAAAGGAAGGAAGGAAGTTACATCAGAAGGAAGAAAGAAAGGAAGGAAGTTACAGCAGAAGGAAGAAAGAAAGGAAGGAAGTTACAGCAGAAGGAAGAAAGAAAGGAAGGAAGTTGCAGCAGAAGGAAGAAAGAAAGGAAGGAAGTTACAGCAGAAGGAAGAAAGGAAGGAAGGAAGTTACAGCAGAAGGAAGAAAGAAAGGAAGGAAGTTACAGCAGAAGGAAGAAAGAAAGGAAGGAAGTTGCAGCAGAAGGAAGAAAGAAAGGAAGGAAGTTACAGCAGAAGGAAGAAAGGAAGGAAGGAAGTTACATCAGAAGGAAGAAAGAAAGGAAGGAAGTTACAGCAGAAGGAAGAAAGAAAGGAAGGAAGTTACAGCAGAAGGAAGAAAGGAAGGAAGGAAGTTACAGCAGAAGGAAGGAGGATACAGAGGAAGGAAGGAAGATAGGAAGTTACAGCGGAAGGAAGCAAGCTACAGAGAAAGGAGGGAAGGAAGGAAGGAAGGAAGGAAAGAAGTTTACAAGTTTTATTATCTTGTAAACAATTGACAAATCAAATAAATAAATAAAATAAATAAATAAGTTACAGCAGAAGGAAGGAAGGAAGGAAGACAGACACATGGACAGACAGGTACTTTCCTAGATCCTGACATTGCTGATTTTGAATCTCTGCTACTGAGAGATGATATTAATTCCAGATAAATAAAAGGGAACATCTGACACCCAATTCTTTTGTTCCTCTTACTTCCAAAGCATGCTGAATGTTGTCTTTGTGCCTTCCTGAATGCGAGAAGTTGGTGCTGGAACTGATGCTTGATGTGCTGGTTTCACAGATCTGCTCTCCCAAAAGCGTATCTTCGGGCAACAACGTCTCCACCCACAGCCTGCAAACACCATCCTGACACGAAGTCAGGAGCACATTGCAAACAGATCCCCTGAGGAGAACAAGCACAAAGAAAGACCATGTCAGATCACAATCCATGGCGGGTATCAACTCATAAAATATTTAGAGTTGCATGCAGAAAGGAATGGTTTCCAAGGTTGACACTCACCTGGGCATAAACTTGCTAGTGTGTCGCCATGAAAACCCCGTCACTGCCCGGGGATGTGAAAGATAGACAAATGCAAAGTGGGTTGAGGCAGATGTTTTTTTGGTTTCATCTCCCTCTTGGGGACGTAGAGACGATTTCCAACCCATCATGGGATACCAGACTTTTAAGAGGCAGTCATCCTGAAGAAAACAAAATAGGCATTTCAAAGTCTTGTGAGAACTGGATTGAAGCAACACTGCAAGAGGCAGAAGAATGGAGACCAGCCTCCTTCTTGATGCTTTTAGTCGTTCAACATCTCTATTCATCCCAAAACAGGTGCTATATTGTGGAGGAAAGGAAGAACAAGAGAAAACTCGGTGGGGTTATTTCCTCTGCGGCCCCATAGCAGGTCTAACTTATGGCGAAGCATTTTTAGATGAACAAATATAGGTCATTGTTTTTGTGTCTGCTCTGTTGGAGTCCTTACACAGTGACAGCAAAGATTTCCCCCAGAATGACCTGTCCCATGTCTAGCTCTTTGGCTTTTCCAAGGGTGCAACTCATTGCCACTGTAACCAAATCTATCAGAGCACCCGAAGGCAGGACAAGAAGCAATGAGGAACAACTAACCAAGGAGAAAAGCAACTTAGGAACTAAGGAGAAAATTCCTAACAGTTAGAGCAATTAATCAGTGGAACAACTTGCCTCCAGAGGTTGCAAATGCTCCAACACCGGAAGTTTTAAAGAAGAGATTAGATAACCATTTGTCTGAAATGTTGTAGGGTTTCCTTCCTAAGCAGTGGGTTGGACTAGAAGACCTCCAAAGTCCCTTCCAATACTGTTATGCTGAATTCTGTATTCTATCCACCTTGCTGTCTCCTTCTCTTCCTCTTCTTCCTTTCACCCTCAGCTTCAGAATAGCTGTGTCCAAGAGTGTAGCCCTTGTTTGTCTGTATTTTTTTTTTAAATTAGAAGAAGGCTATGGTGCAACATGAGTGCTTTTGGCTTGCTGAAGCTTAAAGTACCCATTTCAAGTATTGATGGTCCTTGAACATTTCCTTCAAACAAGTTCTGGCTTGTACCAGTGTTGACTTGCCATGCTGGTGCAGCCCCTGGACTAGCAAAACCTTATACTCTCCAACCTTAAACCATTATTGGCAAATGACAATGTTCTAAAGCAGGGATCTGCAACCTTGGCAACTTTAAGCCTGGAGGACTTCAACTCCCAGAATTCCCCAGCCCTTTGGGGAGTTGAAGTCCTCCAGGCTTAAAGTTGCCAAGGTTGGAGACCCCTGTTCTAAAGAACCTCTAGCTAATAAAGCAGACTCCCCAAACACAACAAAAGGAAAGTGCTTGCCTTCAAAAAGAACCTGACTAGTCAAATGTGACTGGCAGACGGGGAGCAATCAGCCATTGGGCTCAACCTATTCTGGTTGTAGATAACAGATATGAAGAAACCACATCTAGGCAGATACAAATCAAGGGAGCCACAAATGATCTGCCACTAGTGGCATCTCGGTGTTTGGTTCTCAGTTGAACCACCTGAGAGGAAGGATCTGAGGGGGAAAGAAATTCAGAAATTTGGCTGATCATATATATGTATCATGCATGGTTGCATTAGACTGCTTCAGAAAGTTCCCCGTTCTGTTACAAAAACGTGACTTCCTCTTCAAGCCAGAAGATCAATGTTTTGGCCTCATTAGTGGTCTTCTACATTTCACCATCGAGGGTCATTTTCTGTTACTTTTTTTTTTTGCATTGAAAAAAAAAATCTAATTTACATTTTTTTTTACATTTAAACCTGCACTATCTATCCAAGCTAATTGCCACAACCTCCAGGGTAAGTCAGATGAAGTGAGTAGCAGTAACAGCAATTAGAGTGGAAATGTTCTCTGGCCAAAGTAGAACTCGGTTCCCAAGAACATCCAGTTGAGTTATTTAATTGCAACGCTTATGGGTTACCCATGAATGTTCGCATAGATGGAAAGAAAAAAAGGAAGCATTGACTTCCTCTCTTTATATTAATAAGTTAAGGTACTCTATGATGCAGTGGTAGAAAGTCACCAGCAGTTTTTCATTCATTTTACTGATCACAATGAATATACTTCAGAATCCGACTGATTGAAAACAGGAATAAATCATTTTTTTAAAAAAGAAAGCTCTTTACCTTCCCAGCTGTTGCAAAATATTCACCATCCAGCGACCACTCCATCAAGTGGACAGAAACTGCTGTCCTAAAGAACAACCAAAAAGGCAATTCTCAACTTCAAAGGCTATCGCTGTTTCAAATCGCTATTGCTATAAATATTGCAAAGCTTCACAATGTCAAGGTAGGCTACCCATGTCAGGCTGTTGTCATGGACACTCAAAATCTTGTTATCTACACAGAATTAATTGCTGCCCAACATGATGCATTTTTAAAAAAACTAATTACATCACCAAAGTTGAATATAGCCTAAATCTTTTTGGGTGGCTTGGTAGAATAATTACAGTGCCTTTGTTCCTTTGGCAATTTTGACACCTTGTCAGTCAAACAGTACTGAGAGATCTGTGCTTTATTTAACAAACTAAGATTAAATATACAATTGGGGCCAAATTCTCCATGGTTTAGCAATCTGAAAGGGAGCACTATTGACTTCTTTTTTTTTTTTTTATCAAGTACCTTTTCTTCCCTCTTAAAAAGCAAACAGCTGACATAAAAATCCCAAGAAGCCAGACATAGCTTCTCCTCCCTCCTTTCCTCCCACTAAAACAGAGTATCTTAAAACTTATGGCTCCCAACTCTTTGCTGGGATGGTTGGAGCTCCTCACAAACTCTAGTTTTAACAGGACTGGAAATAGCAATAGCACTTAGACTCATATACCTCTCCATAGTTCTTTACAGCACTTTCTGAGCGGTTTACAGAGTCGGCATATTGTCCACAACAATCTGAGTCTTCTCTTCATTTTACTGACCTCAGAAGGATGGGAAGGCCGAGTCAACCTCGAGCCAGTCAGGATCAAACTGCTGGCAGTCGGCAGAATTAACCTGCAATACTGCATTCTAACCACTGCGCCACCACGGCTCATGGATAGAGAAGTTCCTGCAGCGTGTTTGAACTTTTTGGCTTTTTGAAGAAGCTGAGGTTTTTAAAATAGCCTCGTTCTGGAAGAAAACCCTTTGCAATTTGAAATGCACTGGGAAATGGTTGTTGGGGTAATTCCTCGTTAGGAGAATGAACGCATACAGGGCGACGTAGTGAGAGTAGTGAAAAATAACACACACACAGCACACAAATACACTGTACAGTAAATGTAGGTTTTTACTTCCAATAAACGTTTAAGCAAATTCCAAAATAAGTATTCCAAGTCATTCACAGGTAAAGCAGTCAGTTTTCAGTCAGGGATAATCCAAGTACCAAAGTCCAGTATCAGAAACAGTTCAGTAACAGACTTATATCAATGATCAGTAACAGTCATGAGGAGGAACGGCAACACTTCCTATCAATGTTTTTTTACTATCCTGAACTGGGTTTTTTAGCAACAAATCTGGAATCCCATCTGGATGACTAGATCGCTAGTAAGCTAAAGACACAAATGTTTCCTGAAACTAATTGCTGTTGTTTTTTTTTCCTTACCTGCACTGCCAGATGCATTTCCAATCATTTAGAACAGGGTGGGTTTTCTCCTCTTTGACCCCGAGGTTGGGATTATCTTCTCCTTCCTCGTTTTCTTCTTCCAACACATCCTTGGCAGGAGGGGCCCACAGCTGCAAATTATCTGTTGCGGTGAGCAAGCGATTCCCTAGGAGCAAAGGACGTTTTAAAGACAACAGAACAGATGACCAATTGTGTCTCAGCTTCTACAACAGCCTGCTTATCTGATATAGCTTGGGATAATATGGAAGGGAAAAAAAAATATACTGGGAAAAAATAAATACATTTCCACAGAGAAATTAATTCTACTAACACAGGAAGTGGTTTGGTTATCGTTGTTTGCAATATTACTTAATACATTCCCGTTGGTAGCTCTGAAGTGCTTCCAAGTGGAAAGCTGGTGATATCACTGTTGCCCTGGGGGCGCCCATTGGGGGCTCCTTTCACGTCCCCATTTAGCTGCCCTTGAACTGGTACCTATCCATCTACTCACAGTCACTCACTTTCGAATTGCTGGGCTGGCAGGAGCTGGAGCGAGTGACAGGAGCTCCCCCCATCCCACAGCATCAACCGTGTCTCAAACACGAGCTTGACAATTGTCAGGCCAATGTACTAACCACATGAGCCTCCCCGTTCATTGTTCGCAAAGAAAATCAGCAACACAATAGTTTCTCTATGAAACTTGGTGCTTCCTCCAAACTGGCCCGCATGTGAATATTTGAGGTGTGGTTTGTGCGTTGCCAAAAGTGGAAAAAGTTGTCTCCCCAAAGAGGAAATGACTCTTGGTGTTTCAAATATGGTCTCACTCAAAATAGCCTGTGCTTCTGAGCTTTTATGCTTGCAATTCCTGGCTCACATTAAGAGTTCTCTATATGGCATCCTAAAATTAATTTGAGGCTCCAGAAAAGCTACCATATGTTACTAGTGTACAGCCCTTTGTGGATCACAGTCTACTTTGTTAACAGTACAAGATGGATAATATAATTAATGGATTAGTCTCACGATTGTATCAAGCCCCAAAACATATACATAATGGAGTCCTGAATAAGCTTTTGACACTTACTGTCTTCTACACTATGGGAATCAAAATATTTTCCCCTAAAGGTGACATCCTAGATCCAGGGTCTCCAATGTTGGCAACTTTAAGACTTGTGAACTTCAACTCCCAGAGTTCCTCAGCCAGAAAAGTCTTCAAGTTGCCAAGGTTGGAGACCCCTGCCCTAGATTAACTCCTTGCACTTCTACACACCTTGAGACATGCCCACATTCACACCTCGTTACCTTGAGGATCCCATGCCAAGTTGAAGGTCATGGAAGTGAGGAAGAATTGTCCAGTTTTCTGCCATTGACACTTGAGTTGCTGTGGGACAAGGGCAAAAATTAATCATCGGAGACAACGAATGATGTCAGATGTCATTCCTTTTTTGGGGGGGGGGACTAAATTTGGTGGATAGAATGAAGCAATCCCATTGCTGGCCAAGAGAATGCTTCAGTGCTAATAATGAATGCCAACCACATCTGCAAATTAAGCACCTTTGGAAATGGAACGCAATCACAGCTCTGAGATTTAAAAAAAAAAACAAGCCGAAAAAAATATGTCTACACTCCTGCTGTTTTCCATGAATAGCTAATTCTTAATACATCAAGAAAAAGGCGGAGAAAATTAGCTCAATGCCCCATTGCTTAATTAGGAGGAGTGAAATTAAAGATTTGCATAGAAAAGTCACACACAGAGAAAAAAGAGACACATCCCTGGGCACAAAAAAGATGATTGCAAGAATATTACCTTTAAGTACAGGCATTCTCTTCATTGTAGAGAAGTTACGGTAAGAATGCCCACATAAAATTGGTTCTGGTTGCAAATTTTATTATATCCTGGTTTTGTAAGGTTCTGTGATTAGAGTGGGAAAAACCTACCCATTTATCTATCTATTCAATGTTCAGCATTTTTTGATAGTGTTGCAATGATCTGTTGAATAAAATCTTATAGGCTATTATGTTACTCAAAGTAATGTAGACTGATCAATGGCACGACTTAATCAATGATGATTATGACCCTAACAACATGGAGAAATCTTTAGCTCTCATCTTAGATCAGATGGATCAGTTTCACAAACATTCTGGGTCTGGAACAATAGCCAGATGGAAGTTCTAATACCTCCTTACTCCAGACTTCTCATGTCTCTAGACCTTTTACTACAGCCAACTTCACTTGGCAGCTGACACTCTACCCATATCATAATGGAACTTTCACAGCTCATGCGCTGAAGTTCAACTTTCGTAAGGCATTATGACCAAAGGCTCAAGGGAGTGAAAGTCCAATGCATCTTCCTAGAGGTTGTAACATCCACACAATGTAGGTATGCAGTAATCCTCACTTAACGATGGCAGTTGGGACGGGAATATCCATTGCTAAGCAACAATCATAGAGTACAATGTCACCTGATTGTGCCACTTAATGACAGCAGTTACTGTTGCCATTATTAAACAAATCTTGCACCTTTGTTAAGCATGATGTCATCTAGTGATGATTTGCAACTTCCTGCTAGCCTCCTCATTGCTTATTGCAAACTGGCAATGAAGGCCACAAATGATGAGGGATGCTATGATATACAGTACTTTCAAGTTGGTTGCTAAGCACCCAGATCATGGTCACATGATCACAGAGATACTGCAACAGCTGCCAATCAGTAGAATCAACCGTCAGTACTTTGTAGTTTCAGATGGTCACTGAATAAGTATTCATTAAATGAGAACTACCTGTAATAGCAACAGCACTTATATATCGCTCTCTAAGCAGTTTACAGAGTCAGCCTCTTGCCCCCAACAAGATGGGTCCTCATTTTACCGATCTTGGATTGATGGAGGGCCATGTCAACCTTTGAGCTTGGTGAGATTCGAACTGCCAAATTGCAGGCAGCCAGCAGTCAGCAGAAGTAGCTTGCAGTACTGCATTCTAACCACTGCGCCACTGTGGCTCATGACCCTTTATTCTACTTCCCACCTGTTTTCCCTTCTACTTCTCAGCTTGGCTTCCAAACCAGCATGTGAGATGGTGTTAGATTTTGTATAAGGTCCTGGTTGGAAAGAAAGTATCGGGAAAGTTGGAGAAAAAAATTCGGAAGCAGGTCAACTTAAATATGCACTTAGGATCTTGAAAGTATTCCTTTTCAGACCAAAAAAGCTAAGCATAAGAGCTGGCTGCGAAATATGTAGTTCTAATCTTAAAAACGACATTGTGAAAGAAATAATCCATGAGCAGCAGAAGGTAAAAAGGACAACAGAAACCACATAATACTTACACAATTTCTCTTATGAGAATTTACCCCCAGGGGCTCAAAAATACACACAGTGTTTCCATAAGAGGCAGCAATCTGGGCAGGGAGAAAAAGCAAAAAGCGAATCTGCATTTAAACCCACAATATAACATTGAAGAAAAGAAAAGAAAAGAAAAGAAAGAAGAAAGCATCTCTAAATATTTTTCTAACAATCTTACCACCAACGAGCGATTCAACCAGAAATGAATTATCTTATTTTTAAAGAGGGTGGAACTTTCACTGCAAGCTTCAACCTTGACATTTAAAAACAGAACTGCTTTTTAACAGCACGACAACACCTCAAGATTTCAAATCTCTTACCCTGCCTTGCTGGGAACATTCCACACAGCTGACCTGGATGTTTCCATGCTTAGCACCAGGAATAATTTGCACGCATTCGAAGTCGTTGGCCAAGATGACAATATCACACCCAGAGCCATAAGCCTACAAGAAATGTACACAAGGAAGAGGGAAAGAAACTTCTTGTCTATATTTGCTTGAAAAAGACCTGGTGAGAAGGGCATAAATTTAATTTAGCTCCTTGTAAGGCTCTTAAATATTAGATGCACCAAGAATAGGCAAAGGTAAAGGTTCCCCTCGCACATACGTGCTAGTTGTTTCCAGCTCTAGGAGGCAGTGCCCAGCTCCATTACAAAGCCGAAGAGCCTTCGTGGTCATGTGGCCAGCATGACTAAACACCGAAGGCGCACGGAACGCTGTTACCTTCCCACCAAAGTGGCCCCTATTTTCCTACTTGCATTTTTAAACATGTTTTTGAACTGCTAGGTTGGCAGAAGCTGGGACAAGGAACGGGAGCTCACTCCATTACGCGGCGCTAGGGATTCGAACCGCCGAACTGCCAACCTTTCTGATTGACAAGCTCAGCGTGTTAGCCACTGAGCCAATGCTTCCCTGCACCAAGAATGCTGTTGCTTTAATACGCCTCCAGGGTTTGTAAAATGCAACCTGTTTTTTTTTTTAAAAAAAATAACGCAACCTCTGCTAAGAATATTGTACTATAAGGAATTAAAAATGTTTAGCTCTATTGCTCTTCTTAAACTCACTCAACACTTCTAATGACTGTTCTATGACCCCTTTTGAGTCAAAGGGGCTGCTATACCTTGTCAGAACCAGCACAGTAAATCAGCAAAAATTAAGCCCAATGTCTTTTTTTTTCTTCCTCACATTGAATTGTGTCTAATTCTTGGAGACTGCATAAGTTCCTGTAATATTCTGGGTGAGGTTTTTCAGAAGTGTTGCAATTGCCTCCTTCCTAGGGTGGAGAGAAAGTGACTGGCTCAAGGTCACCCATCTGACTTTGTGCCCATGGTGGGACTACAACTCACAATCTCCTGGTTTCTAGCCTGATGCCTTAACCACTATACCAACCTGTTTTCCTAGGTCCGACTTACCCCAGTGCTTTTAAGACAGAACGAGACTGATTTATGACATTCGATTAAGTAATTTCCATGCAGACTCTATAAAGGCAGGCATCTTTGTCCACAGAAGGGGTCGTTAAAGACTACAATACCCACAATCCTTTGCTGTCAGCCACATTGACAGGCATTAAAATCAAAACGTCTGGACTATGCAACTGTTTGCCTAGCCTTGGACTGCAAGCAATGTCATTTTTCAGGCCGAAAACATTCTGCTTCTGTTGACAATTTTCTTGCGTGCCTATTCTGAGTTATTATCAATACGGTCCTTATCTGCAGTGGGTATTTTAAAGAGTGGATCTGGTTATATTTAAGCCACGCTACAGAAGAAGCAGGGGAAAAAAGATAGAATAGAATAGAATAGAATAGAATAGAATAGAATAGAATAGAATAAACAGAGTTGGAAGGGACCTTGGAGGTCTTCTAGTCCAACCCCTTGCTTGGGCAGGAAAACCTAACACCATTTCAGACAAATGGTTATCCAATCTCTTCTTAAAAACTTCCAGTGTTGGAGCATTTGCAACTTCTGAATGCAAGTAGTTCCACTGATTAACTGTTGTAACTCAGAAAATTTCTCCTTAGTTCTAAGTTGCTTCTCTCCTTGATCAGTTTCCACCCGTTTCTTCTTGTCCTGCCTTTAAGGTGCTTTGGAGAATAGTTTGACCCGCTCTTCTCTGTGGAAGTCCTGAGACATTGGGATGCTGCTATCATGTCAACCCTCTTCACTAGACTAGACATGGCCAGTCCCTGCAACCATTCTTCATATGTTTTAGTCCCCAGTCCAGTCATCCTCTTTGTTGCTCTTCTCTGCACTCTTTCTAGAGTCTCAACAACTCTCTTATATCGTGGTGACCAAAACTGAATATTTGCTAATGCTGGCTAAGCTTCTAACCATTAAAACTGAATCAAAACAAATATAATCTTCTGGACTTGAATGCTGTACAGTAAGTTAGAAAAGCAATACTTGTTGAATGCACCTTAAGGGCAACCGGGTTTGGGAATTATAGCCTTTAATACTTTTTGCATTGTATGCAAAGACAATTAAAAAAAAAAAAGAGTTTAAAAAAAAAATCAAAACATTTGCATAGCTGCAGGAAGTTCTTAGGATTCGTGAAACATCACGTTTGTTCTTCCTACTCTGTTCAGGTTCTTTGCATTTTAATAGCAAGACCGCTAATATATTTTGGTTCATAGGCAGAGGTGGTAGGAAAAGAAACTTAAAGGTGTTTGCTAAAGAACAGAAGCAGCGAGGAAAACCAAGTTCTGTTCCTGCAACCCTCACAATAGCAGTAGGCAGAAACTGCAGACCGCAAACAGCTTTGCAGAAGCCCAAAGTACAAAGCCTCGTAACCACCCACGCAGATTTAGTGCCAATTGAAAAATGAGATGGAATTTGCAAGCTGCCAGAAAAAGCAGAATGACTTGCAGGATCTTCAGAGGCAGGGGGGGAAAAAAAAAGACATTTTGCAAAAAGGTTGGGGAACAAAATCCTCCCCAATTCAAGGATGGAGACTGCTCCACATTTAGTAAAAGGTACAGGTGGCCCCCGATTAAAATAATGACCAATGACCTACGTCCTTGCACTTACAACCGTTTGCACCCTCCCTGTGACCACGTGATTAAAATTGGCATCTGGTGACCTAGAATACTGCATCCAGTTTTGGTCACCACACTGTTAAAAAAAAAAGGCTGAGACTCTAGAAAAAGTGCAGAGAAGAGCAACCAGGATGACTAGGGGGCTGGAGGTTAAAACATACAATGAACGGTTGCAGGAACTCGGTCTGGTTAGTCTAGTGAAGAGAAGGACCAGGGGAGACATGATATCTTCTAATATTTGAGGGGCTGCCACAAAGAGGAGGAGGGGGTCAAGCTATTTTCCAAGACAACTGAAGGCCAGACAAGGAATAATGGATGGAAACCGAACAAGGAGAGATTCAACCTGGAAATAAGGAGAAACTTTCTGACAGGGAGAACATGGAAGAGAAGTTGCCTTCAGAAGTTGTAGAAGCTTCATCACTGGAAGCTTTCAAGAAAAGACTGGATTGCCATCTATCAGAAATGGTGTAGGGTCTCCTGCTTGGGCGGGTGGTGGTGGACTAGATGACCTACAAGGTCCTTTCCAACTCTGTTAATCTAAAGACCTTCCCAGCCAGCTTCTAACAAGCAAAGTCGGGGGCAGGGGAAGCCAGATTTGCTAAATGACCGTGTGATTCACTTAATGACTGGGGCGATTTCTTTAACGACTGCAGCAAAAAAGGTCGTACTAGCAGGTGGAACTCACTTAACGAGTGCCTCGCTTAGCAACGGAAGTTCTGATCCCAATTATGGTTGTTGGGTTGAGGACTCCCTGCACAGACGTACTTGAGCTGAGCTCAACTCCTGGGGCTCCGTGACCACAATCAGTTTTTTTTTACGGGTGGCATTATAGAAATGATGTACTGTTGCATTTTCCTGGGATGTTTTTATGACTGCACAGAATAAGTTGCAACCTTCCCAGCTGGCCTTCCATTCATATATTATACAGATTTAGCCTTTCAGGGTCAACTAACATTGGCTTTCCACTACCAATTGCTATGACTGTGCTTTCCCTTAAAGAATAGAATAGGGAATAAGAATAGAATAAGGAATAAGAGTACAGTAGAGTAGAGTAGAATAGGGAATAAGAGTAGAATAAAGAATTAGAGTAGAGTAGAGTAGAATAGAATAGCATAGGGAATAAGAATAGAATAAGGAATTAGAGTAGAGTAGAGTAGAGTAGAGTAGAGTAGAGTAGAGTAGAGTAGAGTAGAGTATAGAGTAGAGTAGAATAGAGTAGAGTAGAATAGGGAATAAGAATAGAATAAGGAATAAGAGTAGAGTAGAGTAGAGTAGAGTAGAGTAGAGTAGAGTAGAGTAGAGTAGAGTAGAGTAGAGTAGAGTAGAGTAGAGTAGAGTAGAATTCTTTATTGGCCAAGTATGATTGGATACACAAGGAATTTGTCTTTGGTGCATAAGCTCTCAGTGTACATAAAAATACATTCATCAAGAATCATAAGATAAAACACTTAGTGATAGTCACAGGATACTAAATAAGCAATCGAAACCACACTAGGAAACTAAATAAACAATATAAATAATAAAGATACAAGCAACAAGGTTATAGTCATAAATAGGAGGAGATACAGTAGATGATATAGGAAAGATGAGAAGAATAATAGTAATACAGTCTTAATAAATAGTTTGACAGTGTTGTGGGAATTAGTTGTTTAGCAGAGTGATGGCCTGTGGGGGTGAAAAAAAAGTAAATGTGTCTTTGAATTGGATTGGATTCCCAGTGTCTCACACCTGTGCAGTTTTCCTGGACACAACACTGAAATGAATTGTTTTCTGCTGGGAAGTTTCAATTCCCCAGTCTAAACTGCATCACGGATAGTAGCTATAAATAAAATATGAGGCCCCCAAGGACACCACATCTTAAATAGTACAGACACCAGATCCTCTCTTGACCCGGACGCAAGTTAAGACTTCTTTGGAGGTTTCTTAGATGCCAAACACATCGATGTTCCAAAGCATTATTGCTATTGTTTTCAATACGAAAGGTACTTTTTCTTCCGTTGTTTCTATTCTTGCTGATGGTGTACGCTACTTTTTGTAAACAATCCCAGAGTGACTTGTAGGATTCAAGGCAGAGAATAGATATGACGCAACTGACAAAATTATAATGCCGATAAACCTCAGTTGGAAGCAAATACCATTGCAAGTGATCCCTAGCTGCCTTCAAACATTTGAGAAAATAACACCCACACCCAAATCACATCACAAAGCAGGGCATTGACTTGGCAGCTCATGTACACCTAAACTGTCCTGTCCCTGTCAGAGTCTGAATCCAAGGAGGAAGACGAACAGCTGACAGGGAGTGGGAGTATGGCTCCGTTGGCTGTGGAAGAGGCTGGGCAGAGCAGGGGAGATTCAGAACAAAGGAGAGGGAGTTCAGAGGAAGTTCCAGGCCCACGCCTTCTTCATCCTAGGGCATGCAGGGAGGAACGCAGAAGAGAGCAATGTGGGTTGCATGGCTTATGTGGGAGAAAAGGGCCCTGATTCCCTTCATTAGCCACATCTGGGAATGAAAGTTTATAAGAACTGAATGCTGACTGCATCAGCTGCTGGGAGCAGATGTGACTTTATCTTGTGTTGTCGTTGCTTATCTGTGTTCCTGGTGTCTTCCCAACCATATGAGTTTTGCCATGCCTTCACGTCTGGAATTCCTGCTCTTACTCTGCCAAACTAATGACTTCAGTTTGGCTTGACTGGACTTAAAGTTACAGTTTGTGTTGACCATGTTTCGGACTTAATTCTCTGCAGTCAAAGGCTGGTCCTGGGAGAGTTTTTCTCCAGCCAGAAAGTAACCTGGACATCGGGGGCAAAGTTGGCGCTAATAGACTCCTACTGATTATCTGCTGTGTTGCCTTTGTGCCACGCTCCAGGTCATCACATATTTCTGTGATGGTGAACCTATGGCACTCGTGCCACAGGTGGCACGCAGAGCCATTTGTGCCAGCACACGAGCTGCAGGCAAACTTACCTCACTGAGCATGCGCATGCATCACAGCTAATTTTCGGCCGGTTTGAGGCCTTTTTCGGCCTCCCAAAGTCTTGAGGAAGGCTTCTGCAGGCTTCTGCAGGCCGAAAACTAGGCCAGTTTCATCACTTCCTGTTTTTTCCGAAAATACCAGAAGTGACAAAATGGGGCTAATTTTCGGCCTGCAGAAGCCTTCCTCAAGACTTTGGGAGGCCGAAAAAGGCCTCAAACTGGCCAAAAATCAGCTGTAAGGTGCAGTGAAGGTAAGGGGATGGCGGGGGTGGGTGGGTAGGAATTACGTGCGCATGTGTAAGGGGCGTGGGGGGGGGCTCATATTGCTTTCTGGGTGCTGGCACGCAAGTGCGAGTGTGCAAGTGTGCACACAATTTTTGGCACAGGAGCCTAAAAAGGTTAGCCACCACTGACATGGACCAAGGTGTATGGGCAACTGGTATCTATTTCTGTCCCTGCCTTCCATCATCTCTGAGCTCACAAAGGAATGGCGGTTGGAATAGATGGAGTGGACTGGGTGTCCCCCAACTAGATCTGAGGAAAGTACAGGTGGCCCTCTA